>CAJQTV010000306.1:0-115099 GCA_907163055.1 Formica aquilonia x Formica polyctena
TACTCATGCTTTTCAACACGTTATGATCTTTTCCAATCTCTTGAAAGAAATTAAGAATCTCTTTTGCAGTATGATGAGGTATATTTTTCTCAGTTATTAATGCGGCATATCGTATTTCCGCAGATTTTTTTCGCTCATCAAACGACAAAAGCGATTCATCTTGCATATTCGGATCTTCGTTCGATTTGTTATTGCCATTTGTTTTAATTTTATTATTTTCACATTTATTTCTGTGAATTTTGGATTCTGCGTGTCGATATATTTGTGATAGACCACCGGTAATAGATCTATCACAAATCGAACAAAAAAAATGAGTTAGCGTCATTTGATACTTCGCGTAACCATAATTTAAATTCTTCTATTTCTAACCATTGTTGTCTGAATGTTTTTTTTTATACTGAGTTTTTTTTCTTGCAAATTTATATCGCTAATAGGAGTTAAAACATTTTCTTTGATACTATTTTTATGACACGCAGAATCCGCATGTCTTAAAATATTATAGTTGCATGAAAAATTTTTATTGCACACAATACAATTAAAAAAACTATCATCCAAGGGTACTTTGCGTATCCAAAACTTAAAGCGATCGTCATTAAGCCAAGAGTCTACAAAGCTTCGATTAGTTTTCTTTTTTAATATATCGCACATTTCTATGTTAAATGAAAGATGGAAAAAACAAATAATGGAAGAAGAGAAAGAATAAAAGAGGCAAATATATACAAATTTTGCTAACAATAAATTGAACGACTTACAGTCGGGATTGTTTCAATTTGAAAGGCTTTGCTTCAAGGCAAAGATTCCACAAGCACGCATAAAAAATACGTTCACTCACAATTACAAGAGGACAATATTTTTTTACACAGAGACCAACGTTACACAGAGAAGACAATGTTATTAGGAAATGCCGTACGCTTCATGAAACAAATGAAGACATTGTACAGACATTTAATACTCAATAGCGGACTGCACAGGACGCAACACGTCACACGTAAGTAACAAATCGAATTATTATTGTTCATATTAGAAATATCCTTAACAATACACACGTTCAGAAAACATCCAGAGAATGTAAAACATCCTCTGTATGTTCTCTGCACGTCTTTTGAACATGTGTGTTGGTAGGAATGTTACACTTTAACCTTCGATTTCTTTTTCTCTATTTATTACACATAATAAGCTATTTATTTACATTTGAACATCTATTAAAATGAGGCCATGTGCGCGCGCGCACACACACACATACACACATAGTCTCTCTCTCGTTTTCTTTTTAAATGGAACCATTGTATTTTTTTTAATAATAATGTAGAGGATAGCAAAACAAATTCAATGAGTATACACAATGTTATTTTAAGTTACATTGCAACACAAAATAAACCATTTTAATTTCGCTAAAGCGTAATTCTTCGCTATCGAGGAAGTTCACTAGAAACGTAAATAGTAAAAAAACGTAATAACATACTATTTAAAGTAGATGTTAAATTGCATTCCATTTCCGCAACACATAGTTCCGCTCTTTTTTATTATGTGTCATCACCTTAATGATGACATCTTAATGGTAGCATCAACTAAACTGGAATGTTTTATGCTTCTGTAGGCCCTTATTATGCGTTCTCGAAGGTCATCGTACTATTAATCGGTGTTTCATTGTATCAACAACTGACTTTAAATATCCTCACAAATAAAAATCTAATGGAGATAAATCCGGTGAACGAGCCGGCCAGCGACATGGACCATATGTCTGATCAACCGATCTCCGTACACAGTGTTCAGATAATTTCTAACTATTACTGCGTTATGTACTGGACATCCGTCTTGTTGAAAATACATGCTTCTTCGTATATAGTAAGGGACGTCTTCCATAAGTTGGGGCAAATTAATCCGCAAAAAATCGAGAAAAAGATCGAGACGTTAGGTTTTCTTCGTAAAAGATATGGTCCAATTAAAAATAACCGTTCAAAATGCCACACCAAACATTAATACTTATTTTGTTTTGAAAATTACGCATACGAGTCCAGTGCGGATTCTCCGTTGCCCAAAAAATGTCGATTATAACGATTCACAATACCGTTATTCGTAAATTTTGATTCATCTGTCCCTGAAATTATTATTTTTTTATTCAAAAAACTTCATGGTTTTCTCCGTAAGCAGTGAAATTAGCCATGCAATAAATTGTAGGCGTCGCGGACCATCAGTTAACCGTAAATGTTGTATCAATGTCATTTTCAATGGATGATACTTGTTCTTCTTTGCAATTCTGATATACTTGTACGTGATATATCCATTTCTGCAGCAACTTCTCGAGTAGAAGTATGCGGATTAACTTCAAAATGGGCTAGTACTAACGCGGCATTGTTATCAAAATTCATTGGCTTTGCACGATTGACACGTTTTCCACATGGAAATTTACACCATGTACACGTAAAGACCGCTCAATATATAAAAATTTTTTGCAGAAGGATGAGCTCTATCCGGATATCGTTCCCTGTACAAGGCCACTGCTTCGCGTGCATTTCTTCTACATTCGCCAAACACTAGTAAATATCTTGATTTTTTCCGTATTACAATAGCGATTCATTATTAAGCGATTTAGGCACTCAGACACACGATAAACTGATAAGTTTACTGATCAGGTTAATACTAACCAACATATTATGGACAGACATAAGGTCAAATTGCCTCCTCTCTCTCTCTCTCTTCTCTCTCTCTCTCTCTCTCTCTCTCTCTCTCTGTCTGTTTACTATTTTTTTACGTTTCTAGTGAACTTCCTCGATAGCAAAGAATTACGCTTTAGCGAATTTAAAATGGTTTATTTTTGTGTTGCAATGTAACTTAAAATAATATTGTGTGTACTCATTGAATTTGTTTTGCTATCCTCTACATTATTTTTTAAAAAGAATACAATGGTTCCATTTAAAAAAGTCAAGGTGACCTTGCTTTTTTATGGAAAAAAAATGTTTGGTCAATTTTTATTATTGCAATTTGTTGCCGGTTAGAAACTGATGTTTTTCATTTTACGACTTTTTTATGTCAGATTTTTTGTAAGTGCCTTAAAAATCGTGGCGACCGTTGCGAGGACCACCCTGTTGTTTATATATATAAATATATACATAAATATGTCATAAACAGAAAGATATATATATATATATATATATATATATATATATATATATATATATGTGATATATATATATATATATATATATATGTAATATCCGAGCAGCAGCAGCAGCAGCAACAGTCTGCTAGTACACAGCCGGGGCAGCCGGTGCCGCAGGAACAGTTGCAGGGGCCGCCAAAAAAAAAAATGGTATGTCTTTTATTTTTTGTTATTAATTTGTGAATTTAGGTTTATGCATAATGATTTTTATTAGTTTATAATTGTGTTTTTATTTTTGGAGAGAAAAAAAAGGAGCTGGGCGCTCCCGTGCCCGCTGGTACTATTAGCGGGGCGCGGGAATGTCTAAAAATTGGAGCGGCTGGATAAAAAGAAGCGTCCGGGGCATCAAGGGCGGCCAAAAGCGACCGAACGGCCGGGGGGCGGGGGCGGGGAAACGGTCGAGGCGGCCCCGGCCGAGCGGGCAAGATGGCTCGCTTGTTATAAAAAATTTTTATTTTTTATCTTGATTTATTTTATTTTATTTTTAATATTTATTCCTTTAAGTTTCTCGGATTTTATAATAATTTATTTTAAAATAATAAAAGTTTAAAGGAAATGAATCTATTTAGATTTATATAGTTATCCCTCATCCCTCCACCCTCTCTCTCTCTCTCCTCTCTCTCTCTCTCTCTCTCTCTCTCTCTCTCTCTCTCTCTCTCTCTCTCTCTGTCCCTCTCTCCTGAATTTATGAAACAATTATTTTAATTACAGCATCTAAATTCCGTGTAGGTACAACTTTGAGCGAAATTACATTTATTTTTTTTGTTATTAATATTTCTTTAATTCTGTGCTTACATAGTTATTCTGTCTCTATCTCTCCTCCGTGTAATGTGGTATAATAGGGCTCTAGGCGAAGGTCCACAAAAAAACCGAACGCGCCATTGGTGGTACCTCATGGTGGTGTGGAAAATCACCATTCATTATTTTATTATTTTTTATCTATTAACGATACGACATACGTATACGGTATACGTGGTCAGACGTTTGTGTATCGTTATTAGGTTAAAAAAGGTTGAATTATATAATATTATATATTTCTCACAACTCGGCACTTTCCCGATAATCATCTTCCGAACGGTTGATCAGTATTGTAAAAAGTTGATTAAATTACTAAATTCTAGCTTATATTATAACTTATTTTAATAATTACTGTTAACATCTTGAATATAATCCATGTAATTACTATTATCATATTAACATATTTCAAATAAATATTATAAGTAGAATATATATATTTTAAATCGATTTAAACGATATTTTCGTTCAGTAAAAAAATATTTAGCTAAGATTATCAAAAGAAATATTTAGTATTTTATTTAAAACAATATACCGATATTTTTTTATGAAATTCTGTTTATTTATTTTCAATATTTTTTTTTTTTTTTTTTTTTTTTTTTTTTTTACAAAATATATCATTATTTTCTCTGGCAAATATATAATACCAAAGAAAGCTGTAAAATCATTTTAAAAATCATTTAACGCTGTAACGCATAATAAGAAATGCGAGCAGCGTGCCCGTTGCCCGTCGCCTTCGTTGTTCGTTGCCGGCTTGGTAAGAAGGAGAGAGACAGAAAACAATATATCTGTCCTCTTCTACTATCCGAAGCTAGCCGAAGCGCCGAGCTCACATGGACGCGGTTTTCGCTTGTGTTTGTTATCACCTCTATTACGATTTGGTATGATGCACGTCCCGAATCTGGCATCATTGGTTCTAACCAAGGTCCTCTGAGGGGGGGGTGAGGGGCGAGGGAAAACCAGCGCGAGGAGGTATGACGTCATGCGGGGGACTGCGGCGAAACCGATCGGCGAGGGGTCCGCGGTGAGGGGGGAAAGGGACCGCGGCGAAACCGGTAGGCGAGGGGTCCGTGGAGAGGGGGGAGGGGGCCGCATCCTAACCGAAAGGCGAGGGACCCGCTAACCTAACCGGCAGGCGAGGGTTCCGCGGAGAGGAGGGAGGCGGCCGCGTCCTAACCGATAGGCGAGGGACCCGCGGGGAAGAGGGAACGCGAAGGTACGATGCCGCGAGGAGGTGTGAGAGAGATAGCGCGAGGCATGCACTTGGGAGAGAGAGAGATAGCGTCCGCATGCACGTTGGAGAGAGATGGCGCGAGGTGCTCGCAATGTGTGGGAGAGGGATAGCGTCCGCATGCACTTGGGAGAGAGAGATAGCGCGAAGCATACACGTGGATGATGCGACGTTCGCAAGACGGTGCGACAGGGATAGCGCAAGGCATGCACGCGTGTAGGAGAAGGATAGAGTCCGCATTGGCGTGGGAAAAGGATGACGTTCGCGGGAGAAAGAGAGAGATAATGCGAGGCATGCACGCGTGTGGGAAAAGGAAAGAAGAAGGCGCAGAAATAATCGATATTTTTTAATATAATAATAAAAATATTTATTTAAAAATTGTGTATATCATACAAATGTGTGTGTGTGTGTGTATTAAAAAATAATAAAAATAATAAAAATAATAAAAATAAAATAATAATAAAATAATAATAATATTTGCTGCAGGCTTCTTCTGAAACAGAAAAATACATATCTTGTTAGTATATTAATTTAATTTTTATAAATCTAATATAAATTTTAAAAAAGAAGATACTTACAATTAATTCTTTGACCTCTTGCTCGGAGGCTCGTCCCACGGTTCTTCCACAGCGGCTTCCTCATAAGGTTCGAGCCCGAATAGTTTTCGTAGATCGAAAATATCCCAGTACATCCAAGACCAATTGACTGAATCGTACTCTCGAGCCTCCATAGTATCTCCCCATAATTCGTCCAATTCGTCTCGCGCGTTCCGTCGCAACATTCGTACCTCTCGTCGGTGCTCAAAGTTTAGAAATCCAGGAATCTGGATATCCCTCGTATAGTCGTACTATAAATTAAATAAAATCAAATTATAATATATATTATAAATAATTAATATGATATAAAATAAAAAATGCTGCTTACTCTTTGGAAAACCACCAAATTCAACAGGGCTCTCAACAGCCCCATCGACAGGTCCTTCGCCCACCATGACGCGTTCAATCGGCCTCGGCACAACACGGCTTCAATCAATGATGGCATTTTTCAAACTTCACTTGAAACACACTTGTTCAAGATTGAAACATTTAATTTAATCGATAAATTTAAACTGTAAATTCAACCGAAAAAACTGGATGGTAAGAGCCGCAATCAAAACACGAGCGAGAATAAACATCATCGCGATCAGCCGATCGGCGCGTGATCGCGTGATCATAACAAAGAAAAAGTGAACGGCTATCGAACGGCTTTGAACAGCTATCGAACAGCTATCGAACGACTATTGAACGACTATCGAACGGCTACCGAACAGCTTTGAACGACAAAACAATTATTTATACACCATTTAAATATTTAAAGTCTATGTCCATGTACTGAAATGTAACATCTATATTTTAATTAACTAGCTGACGCCGCTATCTAACGTCACGTACTGAAATTTAATACTCGCTTACTGGGATAAGAAAGAGGAAAAGGAAGACTAAAAGAGAATAAAAATATATTTTAACAATAGTTTATTCTAAATAATGTTTGGATGAATCTTTATGATGATTCGTCCACCAATTGAATATTTTAAATACATTTTGTAAAGCGCAATTTTTTAAATGTTTTTCACAGCGCATAGTATTAGTAACATCTAGCTTATTTAACGAAGTGATATCTTCATAGTCCGTATCCAAGGTCTCAATAATAACGTCGTTTCTCGCATCATCGTCAAGTATATCGGCCAACCATTCTCGTTTCTCGCGTCCTTTAACGTACACGATAGGAGATGCTCCATCTTCCTCTTCCGTCGCACCCATCACAGCTCTCGTAATCAAACGCCTAGCGAAGCTGTATGGAACGTTTCCATCCCCCCGTTGAAGTTCATGGTGATGTCTGATGAGCCATGAAGCTTGGCATCTCTCAGATTTTGTAAGCGCACGCCATGGTACGGAACTTGCAAAAAAGTAGTAAGAAAGAACAAATCAATTTCTCAGTATCGCTACTTCCTTCACGATAAAGTTTCTCCCGATAATGAATCCTTGCAGATCCACAAACGTTGGCGCGATCATGCTGATAATATTACTGTACGATTGCAAGAACGATGTACGACTGCTGTCGATCGTCAAAATCTCAATCTTTATATATTTTTGACATTGGAGGGGATATTTGCTGATTTAGATAATTTTACGAACTACGTTGGTCAATGGACAATATTCAACAACGCGATCGTGCAAGATGAGACAATAGGCGGTAGTATTTGCCGGTATATCTATCTTGCACTCAAATTCTAATCTCACGTCCACGGTGGAATTTTTGACAGACTCGTTTTGTCGCGAACAATCGATAACCGCGAGAAAACCGCAATGTAAAAATTTTGAAATGTTTAATAGCACATCATCATTATCACATCCGTAATAAGATTTGCGAAAACGAGAGTACATATCGAACAAGAGGGCGAATCTATTTTTATCGAAATCTAAATTCAAATCATCGTAGGGACAAAATTCCGAGTTTAGATAGAGTTTAACGTTGGTCAATTTGCAGTCGTCGAATGTAGTAATATCTTTTGACACAGCATTTTTCTGCCAGTCTGCAGCGCAAAGATCACGTATCGCGGCTTCTCCAGCTGAGAGGCGGCTTTCACGGTCCACGAATGCTTGGTCGTATTATGCAATAGAGGAAATTCGTATAGATCCCAAGAGCGAAAACTCATATTCAAGTATCGCCCGCTTTCCAACGCGCGTAGCAAGGATAGTTTATTGACCTCGCTCAATATTACATGAGGCATACGCCATTGTATCTTGAATAAATCGATATCAGCTTCAGTCGAAGCATTTCCAAATATGCAATTGTTGTCGTTGCGCAAACGTATCAGAATAAATTCGTGACGAGCGTTGATCACAACTCGCTTATAACCTTCGCAAAAACCCAATAGTATGTTTAGCGGCACGCAAAAATTGAAGTAAGCTTCAGCAGCATTATGCGACATATTCCACGCAGCATTCTCCAAGATTTTACCTTTCTCGGTTGTTAGAGAGACATAGTTTTTAATCGTGGAAGTTATTCCAACGTTTCTGTTGCGGTCAATCTCTACACCGTCGAGTTCATATCGAAGTTCATCAAACATAAACGCGACACAATTGTTTCCCAATACCACTATTGCCCCTTCATCTACTTTACGCACCCTCAACTTTCCCTCGACGTATAGGAAGCTTTCACATGGTAACGTGTACAAATCTTGATGTTGTATCGGTATCCGTATCTCGTCGCTATATCCAAGCGTTGTGTTGGCGTATGGATTGTACGTAAGAGTCTCAATCTTGACGATACGATCGTCAAAGATCGGCTCGCCTCCGATATTCAAGATGTCAATCATATCGTTCAAGTATTTCGTACGACGAATCCCAATGATTTTAAAAACTCGCGATTCAACGCGCTGAGCTTCTTTTTAGCGTAACCAGATATCTGATTATTGTCACCCGATACCGCAGTCACTCGCCTTCTCGCAAAAATATTGTCCCTCGTAAAGATATTGTCTCTCGCGTGCTCCGTGCTTTCGTTCAACACAAACATTTCATTTGTCAAACGCTTTATTTTTCCCGCCGCCGTATATACCGCAATCTTACGGTAATTTCCTCTCCTCGAAAATCGAGCAAATGTCCTTCTTGATCAACAATGCGTATCGTTAAATCAGTAATGCTCCGTGCGACGATCGGTAGATAAATGATGCTGGCGTTTCCGATATCTTATATCCTGGCGGCACGCTCGGTGAAAATTCATGTATCGAGTGTACGCGCTTGTCATTGCTGTACGCGCCAGTGGTTACGCTGCATTCTATACGAATAATATTTACGCTAATAATATTTATAGGTACATCCGATTCGTGCCATTTCCGAGGTTGTAATATACGATTCAACGAGAATCCCAACAACGATCCAACGTTGCCCGGTTTACTAAAATTTATTCTATAGACACATTTGATTTCACTCTTTAGCGTATTATGATTAGCGCGAAGCATTATTGGATATTCATCGTGTTCTTCGCCATCAACAATATCGTTGGAATCAACTACGCGTCGATGTCGTAAAATTGCACGTCGGAGATATTCGTTTATTGCATGTAATCCGTACGATCCCTCGGGAATCGTAATTTCCTTATCGTCGTTGTCAAAATAAAATTTATTATTCCAAAAATTCACGTTCGATATCGTATGATAAGTTTCAAAGTCCGTTAAACCAAGCTCGTAATCGCCATCGTTTAAATCTATAGCCGGAAAGTAGCTTACAGCAAGAACGCTACTCTTGCCAGTCAACGTAAGCGTGAGTGACATGCTGGAAAACTGTCGAACGAATACTGAGTCGCGACGGTGAATTGTCAGGTTTTAAATTCATATCGATCATCGATCGTTTGAAGAAATCAAAGACACAATTGTTCACAAATACTTTGATTATAATTTTGATAGGCCGTGTGATTGTATTCTATATTTGCAACATTCTGTCCAAAATATCTAATTCCTTGGGCGGTCGAAGATTTCCAAAACTATCGAAATATACTACACGATCTCCCCTCTTTGCATACGCAACCCAATGAGTACCAAAACCATCGACGTCATCCAAACTGACGATACCGCTCTCATTTCGCCGTACACCGTTTATCGGTAAATTATTGCGCATGAAAACGCCTCTAAAAAATTGTATACGCATACGTCTTGCTTGCAAGTTGTTCCAATTGTACATTGGTTGTTACACCGGCAGGCATTTTTATTTTGACGTTTTTTTTCTTGGCCGCTGTTGAGAAACCTCGTCCGCGCTTGTATGGAGCGAGATAAAGTCCGTGACCTTCCATGGCGCGATTATGACGTTGCATTTCTTCGAGCTGACGTAGCGCCGCCTTGATATCGTTCACCGCCTTCGCGATTTCCGCTGTTCCGCCAGCCAATGAACCGAGAACTCCCAATAATGGTAAAATGGGTAAGATACCACCGCGCTTCGCTATAGGAAGTATTCGTTTTTTCGCAGTCTTTTTCTTCATCGATGATTTTTTTGTTTTCATCGAGGATTTTTTTGTTTTCATCCCCATACCGAATTTTGTCTTTGCTTTCATAGCCGCCCAAACAGCTGTAGCGGCTGCTCTTTCGCCAATAGTCGAATCTCTCGCTGTAATACGTGTTCGCGCTTTCGTGGCGAGTATATTATCCGTAACGTGTCGTTGACCGAGATCGTTGCTTCCAGAATAAGCTATGTCGTGCTCGCGACACGTGGCATCCAATGGATTGATACTCCGATCGCCTCTAGCCAATCGCGTTTCTAAATGAGTTCCCGGTCCGCAAAACTGATAGCCTGGAATATGTAATTCGATAGGAAGTGCGTTTATCGCACGATTTAACAAACCACCACCTCTTATAATTTTGCTGGCATTTGCCACAATCTTTATTAACGGTGCTTGGGACCGTCGAAATGTGTTTGTTGGCACGGCAATTATAATGTCGCGTGCATCGACGATACGTTGAACTGTGTTAAAGTGAGTCAGCTTTTATATGTTCGGGGAGCACTCGTACCTCGCATATTTTGTCCCACAATTGTTCCACGTAGCTACCCAAGTCTCGCAGTAAAACAATCTTGGGGATCTATCTGTAACTGCTCGGTGGTAAGCTCGAGAATATCGCTGTCAACACGACATAGAAGAAGAAACATTTTGAGACTGAGCGGTTTCGTGCCTCGGTGCGCCTCTATAAATAGGGTCCCGATGACTCTTTTTCCGAGTAAAATCTGATTTGAGATTCGCGAGAGCAAACATGCGGTTCGTGCGACAAGCGACGATAATCAAAGTGACAAATTTTTACGATAAAACACAACTAATGTCGGAGAAAGAAATACGCAAGCATGGAAACATGCCGATTATTATACGCGGTATCATTTGCAGTCTTTCGAATTGTGATAAGATTAACGTGTTGATAAGTTTGATAGAAATCCCACACGGTGTATATTTCGAGAACGTGTACGTATACTCGAAATCGGTCTCTTATAATTTTTGAGATATTTAAAGTTAAAGTTTAATTCAAAACGAAAATTTGGTTTGGGTTACCGAGCGAGGCGCTTCCGAATTCCATTTTTATCTTTGACGACGTAACATGCGATAAGCAAGATACGATAAGAGAGTACTTTGAAATGGGTCGACACTCGAGCGTCGACTGTTTCTATCTTTGTCAAACGTATGCCAAGATATCCAAACATCTTATACGGGACAATGCAAATTTACTGATTTTATTTAAACAAGATAGTACAAACTTGAAACATGTATACAACGATTATGTAAATACTGACATGTCTTACGACGATTTTCGCGCATTCTGTCAGAAATGTTGGCAACACGAGTATGGATTTGTAGTGATCGATAAAGACAGTTTACAGACTAATGGACGATATCGAAAAGGATTTAACGATTTTGCAATATGTAGTGGTTAGTCGCTATCGATACATCGATCGAGCAACATCTAAAAATTTTCGTCTATAATATGTTGATGAGAGAGCGCAACATGACGACGACGATTGACAGTGACGATCGTGAGAAGATTGCGAGAGAGATTGTAAAAACGAGCGAACCAATCCGCAAAAAATATCGTTCTTTAAAAACCGGTCAAATGGAGGAAGACGTCGCATTGGAGAGGCACTTTAAACCAATTATCGAACCTCCAAAACAACTTGTCGAAAATACAATCAATGTGGAATGTAATGAAGCGAAAATCGAACCATCGAGTATGCTCGAAGACAAGCATCTGAAAAAAGAGTCTGGAACAAAGCGAACAAGGTCAAATATATCATTGAACGATTCGCTAATAACTTCTACTCCAAATCAATCAAAACGTAAGCGAATGAAACAATTATCGAATGTGGTTACTTCTACTCCGATAAAAGATGTACAATTGAGTCAAATATTGTACGAAAGATCGTCTCCGTATGTGGAAGAAATTTTCGAAACCACTCCTAAAACGCATGTGACGTCGGTTCAACATCAATTACAAACGTCCGAGGGTCAAAATACATTGCGCACACATCTGGGTCCACTAGGGCAAAAATACGTAGGAGCTATTTTGAGTCAAGATAAAAATAACAGTATAGATTATGTTTACGTGCTTAAAGTTTTGCAACGAAGGAATGATGCTTGGTGATAAAATTTTTGATGTGGATAAGCTCGACAATATAATATCGTTGGAATAAGAAGTGGGAACACCAGGTCACTACGAGTTGATTTTCAAGAGAATACCCGACGGTGACGTGTACAATGACGATGATAAAATTAAATACAAAAATATATTACTGGCGACAAATGCGCATAGACGTGGCAATGATATGCTCTCTCTCTCTCTCTCTCTCTCTCTCTCTCTCTTTCAATTTATTGGCCTCTTGTGATCAAGGGTGGATCACAAATTCTGGCCATCAACAGGTTATATATAGTGAGTATCAGTAACTATAAGTTTCTGGGAGAAATTATTTTATAGGATAATACGAAACCTCTTTTGAGGCATATGGGGAAGTGGAAGGATAGAGTTTGATATATCGATACTTGGAAAATTTGCGATCGATGAAATTGGTTATTTTACATTCTCTTTTGACGCATTGTGGGAAGACGGGCTTCCGAGCGGAATCGAACCTGGAATCTCTCGATTAGCAGGCCGCGACTCTACGCCCGGCGCCACGCGTCGCCCCGGCAATGATATGCGTAATCCAGTGTTAAGTAACAAGGGATACAAGTATAAAAATGTAACGGCAGGGCCGTTACTACGGCCATATGTAAATATATATACATGTAATGCGCATGCGCTTGATTATTCATCCACGGTTTTTTACAACCTATGTGTGCCGCCATCTTGCTCAACGCATGCGCACGCCCGCTCTCGCTCGCCGACACGCTCTGTCTCGCTCTCGCGGGGTCCCCACGCGGTACCGACTCCCACCGCCGGACCGCCGGCACACAGTGGGGGACGCCGGCCGGGTATATAAGCCCGGCCGGCCGAGACATCGGGACCAGATCCTATCCCGACCAGCTCCTGATACCGATCTCTCCAACTACCTACTACCTCTTGGGGCTGAGGCTGAACTCAGCTCCGTCGGGTTGTACCGACACGCTCTACATGGAGTCGAGGTTGCCCTCGACCCCGCCGGGTTGAACCGGCTCCTGCCTCCACCGCTCCTGAAGTCGAGGTTGCCCTCGACCCCGCCGGGTTGCACCGGCTCCCGCCTCTACCTGGGGCCAAGGCTGTACTTGGCTCTGTCGGGTTGAACCGACTTCCGTTGCTCAGGCAGTGCTCGACGTGACACTCGAGCCTGCCGGCAATACCTGACCGCCTAACCTGACAGTAGCTGATAAGTGCATGTATAGACCGCGCTGAAAATATAACCGCTTGATAGAGATAAGTCCGCTAGTTCTAAGTCTCGTAGTCATAGACCTGCTAGTTATAAGGCCTGTTAGTACTAAGTCCGCTAGTTATAACCGTATCCTAGTCTTAAGGCCTGTTCGTACTAAGTCCGCGGTTGTAACCGCATGCTAGTAATAAGATCTGTCTAGTAATAAGTCCGCTAGTTATAAGACCTGCTCGTAGTAAGACCTGCCTAGTACTAAGTCCGTTAGTTGTAAGGCCTGTTAGTAATAAGTTCTCTAGTTCTAATCACGCCGTCCGCGCCTGTAAATAAAGCCGGGAACGATTGCACGCTGCACTGGTCTTGCGCTTCTCACCGCTTTGCGCCCATCGCTTCGCGCCTGCGCGCCACGCAGATCCTGCTACCAGCGACCGCCTTCACCGCACGCTATCGCGAGACCCTGCACGCTGTATCTATCTTTCTTTAACTGAATAAACTATCTCTTTCTACTTATACTGTGTCTCGTAAGCTTGAGTCTCCCCTCCTCTCGAACCCGGACACCGACGAGCCGATCCGAGCGTCGAGCGAGGTGACCGCGTTACAAAAATATAATAGCGCCATTAATCTCTATTAAAAATATAATAGCGCCTGGAAAAAAAAGCTGGAAGAGGTATAAACATACCGCGCGCTATGACGTTAAACGATAATAAGATCGATTACGTGCATTGGAATGATCCCAACGAGTTGGTAGATTGCTTGCGATTGTTGGAAGCTTCGCGTCAAGCCGTCAACAATGCCCACGACAATGAAATATTATCAATTATCGAGGAACTTTACGAAGCTGGCCTTATTATAAATTAATCTATGCGTCGGTGAAACGAGTTAGTCTGTCATTATTGTTTGTATCGAAATGTCGATTAATAAATTTGGATTATCGTTGGGAACACCGAAGAACTCATACTATCAATGGAATGGATTACTAAGAAATTACGTGCGCGATAACGCTCTGTGTCAGACAGCCTCTGGCTTTGACGCAAGGTCGCGCAAGATACGACGCGTAGCGCAACCGGAAGATGATACTGATGCCGCAAACAAACAGTACGTGGAAATACGTGTCAAGCTTTTGGAGGACAGACAGGAAGAACTTGAGAAAAAAAAATAATCACGCTCGAGACGAATGTGCAAACGCTGCAAATAATGATGGATGAGATGCAGAAAATGCTTCGGTATGCAACTCACGCGCAGACTACATGTAATTCAGCGCAGGAGAAGAAAGATATATAAAGAATATACGTGGAGGAATTATCTCATTATTGCAAATTATGCCTCGATCAAATATGTCGCAAAAGACCTCTGAAAAACAGCTGCTCGTGGAAGAATTGCATGCTCCAGCGAGAAAAAAATTTCCCACGTAGACGTGTCATAGTACGCGGATACGACGATCTGTGGCAGGCGGACGTGGTCGAGATGCGTCCATATGCACGATTCAACAAAGACTACAACTACATCCTCACAGTTATCGATGTGTTGAGCAAGTATGCGTGGGCTGTAGCGCTCAAGAGTAAGAGTGGAAACGAGATGTCGGATACGATCGCAAAGATAATTCGAGACGATGCAAGATGCCCGAAAAATTTTCAAACCGACAGAGGAAAAGAATTTTACAACGCAAATGTACAGAAACTCGTGAAGAAACATAGCATTAATCATTATTCGACGTACTCTGTCATGAAAGCCTCGGTCGTGGAAAGATTCAACCAAACGTTAAAGAACAATATGTGGAAAATGTTTACGCTTAATGGAAATTACAAGTGGATCGACGCGTTGTCCCGGCTCGTTGGAGAGTACAATGCGCGAAAACATCGCACTATCGGTATGAGACCTATCGATGTTACCCCCGCGATCGCCGATAAACTTTTAAATACGCTATACAGCAACGTAAAGATTGCGGCACCGGCAAGATTCAAAGTAGGCGATCCGGTACGCGTGAGTAAAGTCAAGACCATCTTTAAGAAAGGTTACACGCCAAATTGGTCGACCGAAGTGTTTAAGATCGTTAAAGTGCCGGAAAACTAATCCCGTGACTTATGTACTCAAAGATCCGCGCGGAAATCCCGTCGCCGGCGGATTTTACGAATATAAGTTACAATGCGTTGCTAATCCCGACGTACATCTCGTGGAAAAGGTGATACGCAAAAAGGGTGACAAGGTTTATGTGAAATGGCTGGGATTTGATGCTACACACAACTCTTGGATAGATAAAAATAATGTATTATAAATATGTTAACAATAATATATAATATTTTATAAATATAAACAAAATTGTATACATTATAAAATATACATATAATTTACAATAAATATACATATAATTTTATTTTACAATAAATATACGTAATTTTTGTTTACAATAAATATAAATGAATTTTACTTATAACGGTATTTTGTAATGTCGCCACGGTAGCGTGTTGGTGGTTTCGGGTACGATATACCGCTTGTCATCGTACGGACTTAGAGCAATTTTTGTCTCTCGAATAGTGTATACTTCTTGTAACTTAGATCTTATACAAGACTGCTGACGTGTCATTTCAATCTCTTCGTTCAAACACCGCGTGTAATCGTCGAACGTTATCGTTCTCGCGACGACGTTATTCTTGACGCCTTTTACCTTTTTCGTGTCCTTCTTACCATCTACTCGCAACGCGTACATTTTTGCCCTAAGCCCGACGAATTCGGTCATGACGGCGCCATTATTTTCATCCTTCATTAAACCCGGTATCTTTTTATTCGCGAGCGGTATACCGTACACATTGTCCACCGCATAATCGCTGGTATCGAATCTGTCGACGTTGCGCTTTATATTCTCATATACATCTTCACACTCTATGTGATATATGAGACTGTCGGTGTCGGTGTACATGACTTTACATTTTTCTCGATACATAGGTACCATATAATCGTGGTGAAACTCGTACAAACATGTCTTGGAAATGTTAAGTATACACATACCCACGTAGATTGGTTTGTTATAGCCCGAACAGGCTATACACGAATTATTAAATATATTATTCTAAATACATATTATTTGATATGATTGCTCAACGTGTAACGCGAATACAGATCACGTTACGAACGTTGACCGAGCGAAGCGCTGACAACGCGAGCCACGCGCGAAGCCCGAGCGACCGCGCAATCACTCATTACGAAAACGCGGAAATCAAGGCAAGCGGAATTAATGCGTTGCGAAAATGCAACGTAGAGATCCTACCTAAAAGCGAAAAGGAAATTGCGAAAATGCAAGCAAAGAAGTCCCTTAGAACTCCTTAGCTTGCATCCGGATCTTGCCGCAAAAATCGAGCGACACGACACATGGTCTTGTCGCTAAACGATCCCCTCCTGGGAAACCAAGGGGAGATAATAAAAAGACCCATCGCTAACGAGCGGCGGGCAGTCTTTATCATTAATTAACATTACGCGGGCAGTCAATAACGCTTGTTACGGGAAACTATTAAACTAACGCCACGCAGTCGGCAGAAAGAAATACATAAGATCGAGAAGTGAGTCTCGCGACCGAAACTCGACTCTAGACACGCGCACGCCAAGATATCCGATATCGCGATACGCGACGCAAGTGACGTGCGGGAACTTTGTAATTAAGCCAAGTTACGAATAAAATAGTTATATATATATATATATATATCTATTCCAAATACAAAGGTGTCATTTCTATTTATAATAAAATCCGTGAGTTACTCGGGCGGCGCCCGAATTCCCAAATTCCTTCCGGCAAACGATCCTAACTACCGTGCCTCTCCGGAGGCATAACATAATTTGGTGGCAGCGGTGGGATCTGCCGGGGCATCGCCAGAGCTCACTCAAGACCTGCAAAAGACACGGTTGTGTTAAAGGAAGCGGGCACGCCAGCAATCAATTCAATTGAAGTTGACGGACGGAAGCAGCAGCCAAGCCTTCCCCAAGACCTGCAAAGAACCCAGGGTGTAAACAGAACAGGCACGCCAGCACACGTAAAACGTAAGCTGACGGAAACCACAATCGACGGAACACAACGCAAGGACAACAGAACGAGCATCGCTATAACAGCTGTAGCAGAAACGTGAGCCGCCAACCATCGCGACCTATGATAACTCTACGGACAACGCACCGACGCCGGACAACGACAGCCGTACGACGAGCATCGTCAGCCGTATCAGCCGCCGAGCGAAGGACTGCAGCGTCAGCAACCTACTAACACAGCGAGCGATCATGCGAGCCGTCATAATATTGTAAGTCCGAAAAAATTTAATAATTATAACTGCGTGAATGTCGGAAGGTTCGAATATACCGAAACCGATAGCGAACCGATCGTGGTTACTGAGCGAACCAGCCCGACGAGCGATTAAATTAAGCTTAACACCGCGAGAAAAGCTTTACAACATGCGGAAAAACTTAGAAACGCAATACTCAAGCGAAAGCGAGCCCGATTTACCGGAAAACGTCGTCACAGAACGCGAATTTCCATTTAACAATTTGGACGAAAGCCTACTGCCGCGTAATACGACTGACCCCATTGACAACGCTCAACGCGAGACTAGACGTACGCGACCGTACATTAGCAGAACTCTAAGTAGAGTATCTTTACGGCGCGAATTTTCGTTAACTTCCTACGAGAGCGATCTGTTCGATCCGGAAGAGATTTATAACCAACAAGAAAATAATATGGCCGAATCGCGAAATCCGAACGAACGTACTCCCGCAAATCTGCCGCGAGGCGCGGTAGACGAGGAAATAGAAAACATGCGGCAATCCATCCGCCAAATGGTCCGAAATATAGCGGAGGCCGACCGAACGCCGCCTCCCGAGATCAACCGCGAAGAAAGAGGAGACTATACACAGATAATCCACATTTTAAATGAAATACGCGCGGACATCCATTCGTTAAATATACGGGTAACGCGACTAGAGAGCGCGGACACGCAATTACCCCGTCATACAGACACTAGCAGGGAACACGATAACGATGCGTTTGAACCAACATATGGGCGAACGAAACGCGATATCAGAAATCGACGAAGCGTCGCCCCGAATTATCTACCGTTAAAGGAAGCGAGAATAATGATCCTCGAGTTCGACGGAACCTCGCGACATAAACTGCAAGAATTTTTAAACGCGTGCAAATACGCTGTTCAGAACATAAACCCAGCAGACGAAGAATCGTTAATTCAAGCAATCTTATTTACAAAATTAAAAGGGAAAGCGATGCAGGACTTTGAGACGCGAGATATACAAACGTTCGACGAATTAAAGCAGCAACTCGAGACTTGTTACCAGTCGAAACAAAGCACGACACATTTACAGATCGAATTCAACTCGCTAAAACAAAAGCCGAATGAAACTGCGCACGCTTTCGGACAACGCGTTGATTTATTAGCGATGAAATTATACGATTCGATGATCGAAGGAAAGGAGCAATCCGCATTATCAAAACGCACGATTCAACAAACAATCCAAGCGCAGGCATTAATAAATTACCAGATCGGGCTACACGACGAATTACAAGTGCTCGTACGCGCGCAGCGATATACGACGCTCCAAGAAGCGACAACGGGCGCGAGCGCCGAAGAAAAACTCAGACCGGGAACAGCGAGAACAAGTAGTTTTGTTAATAAAAATAAAACCGAATCAAGTTACTCGCGAAATAGTCGAAATCCGACACCGCAATGCTTTAAATGCGGAAAAAACGGACATTACGGACGCGATTGTCGAAGTAGCCGATATGCGCTCCCGAAACCGGAAAAACCCTCGCGAATAAACGCAATAAGTAAATACTGCTCGCATTGCAAAAGAACAGGACACAGCCGCGACGAATGCTGGAGCCTAAACGGAAAACCGAAACATAGTACAGATAAACTAAAAATCGGAAATCAGCAAAAAACGCGCGAAGAAAATATACGCGACCGAAAGAAATCGCGACAACAGAAAAGGAACGCCGATAGCGCAAGTAGCAGCAGCGAAGACGAACAGGATAAAGCGAGAAAAAAACAACCGCGACCTGCATCTGAGTATCGCGTTACACATTAAAGATATGCCACTCGCACAGATTTATTGCTAATAACATTACCAATGCGACAAGCAAAAGACGGAAAAATACAGATGTTGTACAACTCAGGGTCGACCATCTCATTAATAAAATTGAAACATTTAAAGGATGACACACTAATACATGAAGGTAAAATCGCGCTCACAGGCATAACCGGGCATAAAGTACACACCATAGGAAAAATGTACGCCACGATTAGAATAGAAAACCACAAGGTAAAACATGCATTTTACGTTGTAAGAGACGATATTCCGATAGAATATGAAGGAATCCTAGGAATTGATTTCCTTCGACAACATTCGGTATTCTATGATTATAATCAAAATCAATTAAAAATAGGAGAAGCCGTGCTAAGATTCCATACGTTTAACAAAACAATCCTAAAACCGCGCAGCGAAACCATCGTAAAAGCGATAAGGAAGCAAAATCAGATAGGAATAGTACGAGCAGAGGAAACAGCTCCAGGAATCTACCTTGGAAACTGTCTAGTAGAACCGAAGGATTATACGTGTCCCGTTAGTATCATAAATACAACCGATACGGAAGTCGAGATACAGACGCCGAACGTCACCCTCGAAAACATAGAACGCGAAATCGAATCCAAAATACACACAATAAAAGACTCAAGGAAGTACTGCAGAGACTCCGAGAAAATAATCTATAATTGCAACCAGATAAATGCGAATTTTTGCGCAAGGAAGTAATTTATCTAGGACACATAATTTCGGAGAATGGGATATCTCCGGATCCGTCAAAGTTAACGGCAATAAAGGAATTTCCGACGCCGAAGAAAGTAAAAGATATACAATCTTTCATAGGATTAGCCGGATATTACAGAAAATTCATAGATGATTTTTCAAAAATAGCCAAGCCACTGACGAAATTAACGAAGAAAACGGAAAAGTTCGAGTGGACTATGGAACAGCAAAATGCTTTCGAAATACTAAAGGAAAGATTGATGACAGCGCCAGTGCTAATGTATCCAGATTTCAATCAAGAATTCATAGTGACCACTGATGCTTCCGACTATGCAATCGGAGCAGTATTGTCACAAGGAAAAGTAGGTAACGACCGGCCAATTGCTTACGCCAGCAGAGTTTTATCGCGGGCGGAGCAGAATTACAATACAACCGAGAAAGAATTATTAGCGATTGTATGGGCTGTAAAACATTTTAGGCCATACGTATATGGTACGAAATTTAAAATCGTAACCGATCACAAACCATTAATCTGGTTATTTAATGTGAACGATCCCGGATCGAGATTGATCCGATGGAGACTAAAACTCGAAGAATATGATTATGAAATCATCCATAAAGCCGGACGAGCGAACGCGAACGCCGATGCACTGAGCCGCAATGTAACAAGAGAAGCGCATGAAACAGAAGAGGAAGAACGAGAGATCCTCGCAATAGAAGAAGAAACAAACTCCGACGAAGAAAAAATATACACGGAGGAAGACAAGAAACAGATATTATATGAATATCATGATGCACCCACAGGAGGACATCAAGGAGTTGAACGAACGATAAAAAGAATCCGCCTAAACTACAATTGGCCAGGAATAACGAAAGATGTAGAAAAATACATTGCAAAATGCGAATTGTGCCAGAAAAATAAACTATCGCGAAAAAATAAAGTACCGTTAATAATCACGGATACGCCTACTAAACCTTTCGAAAAATGCGCGTTAGATATTGTAGGACCGCTAACAGTTACAACAAACGGAAATAAATATCTTTTAACATTCCAAGACAATTTAACGAAATTCAGCAAAGCGATACCGATTCCAAACCAAGAAGCGAACACGGTCAGTAAAGAATTCGTTACAAAAATTGTACTTGAACACGGAATACCGGAAAAAATTTTAACGGATCAAGGCACAAATTTCCTCAGCGAAATATTTAAAAATACATGTAAATTATTAAAAATAAATAAAATACAAACAACTGCCTATCATCCGGAAAGTAATGGCGCGTTAGAACGATCGCATCGAACATTAGCAGAATATTTAAGACACTACAAATGAAGACCAGACAGACTGGGACGAATGGATACCGTTCGCAATGTTCACATACAATACGACGCCACACACAGCTACGGGGTATACACCCTTCGAATTACTCTACGGGCACCAAGCGGATTTACCTACGTCACTGACGAGACCGCCTAAACCGACATATAATTACGACGATTACGCGCAAGAATTGAAAGAAAGACTAAGGGCAACGAATCAGCTCGCAAAAGAGCATATCAAAGAAGAAAAATTTAAAGCCAAAAAACAGTACGACAAAAGTACTAGACAAATAAAATTTAAAGTCGGCGACAAGGTATTAGTACATGACGAGACGCTCCGACGCGGACGATCTAAGAAACTTGAATCCCTATGGACCGGACCATACGTAATAATCGAGAAAAATTCGGACGTGAATTATACAATTAAGAAAGGAAGAAAAGCGGTGCGCATGCATACAAACAAATTAAAAAACAATTTATAGAGAATTAAAATAAAAAAAAAACTTACCTATTCGTTGTTGGAACGACCGATCAATCGCATCCGATACAAAGCGCGACGCATCTGCGCAATCGCACGACCTCGCTCTTCGAATTCACGGAGGGTAGGACGGAGATGAACATAAAAAACGCGCCCTCGAAGGCGTATAGGCATATATTCAACCACAGTCGTCGCAACAATGGAATAAATCCATCGGGAGGCTCATAACGAGGCACCCAAACAGCATTGTCGAACCCGTCGTCCACCTCATTCAAATCCGTTTGAGGCACAATAATTAAAACTGCACCATCGCTATCAAAATCTTCCTCCGAGGAGGGAAGATAACGCGATCGATCAACTACATTCGCACAAACCATGTTAGTAGTATACTCAGTAAAATACGACTGAATAAAAAACCACACGACGCTAAAGCCAGCAAGAAGAAAACTTAAACTCATAAAATGAGAGCCGATAAGACGGTTATATGAAACATTTTAATATGAAATTACAGGATACTCGTCAGCTGGAACAGTCGACAGGCCGAAAGTCGCACGGGGCAACATGAAACGGATTCACCTTACAAAGTCCAAGAATTCATACACAACCCCGGCATATATTTCGAAAAGATCGGACAATTACAGCAAGCTACAAAAACGTGGAAATTAGTTATTAAATTAGATATAACGACAATAAATGACAATGTATGGCAAATAAATCAATACTTCCAACAAACTAACGAGATGTGCGAACAAATAAAGTCGGAATTTCACCATAAACGCATTTGCGATAATTTAAAGGAAATCGTAAAAAACGAGTCGGAACAATTAACGAAATTGACCACTCTAATAAATACGCTATATAAGACACGGACGAACGGACGTAGAGGTCTCATCGACGGAATAGGCGGAATAGCGAAAACATTGTTCGGTACAATGGACGCGAACGATAGAGAATTAATAAACGAACAATTAAATCTCTTACAAAATAATCAGCAAACCATTCAACATGTCGCGAAAAATCAAATAAAAATCTTAAATAATACAATAGTACACCTAGATAAACTAGAAAATATATTAGACCATAACGGTAAATTACTAAATCATTATGTTCGAGAGTATAGTACTCGCGAAGAAATAACCGAACATTTTACGGTAATCATCGCGATGATAACAGATTTAATTCGGGATGCGAAAGATGTAATAGAATATCTTACGTATGTACGCAAGGGCACTATGCATCCCGTACTAACACCTATTAGCGACATTATAACACATTTAAAAGAAGCAGCTATCCAATTACCTCACGGTTTATATTTCCCTTTCGAAATTCGAAACGACGAATGGTTAGCACTAGAAGAATATATTAAAATAACTGCATACCGTGAAGGATCAATCATATATACTGTATTGCGATTCCCACTAATCTCACAACCAGTATACGATATAATAAAGGTAACCCCATTACCTACGTACGATCATAAAAATATATTTACGCACGCGGAAATAAACCACGAAATAATCGCAGTTAATAGAGAAGGGTTAACGTATATCATAATAACGGAGGACGATTTAAAAAAGTGTATCCAAATAAATTCCAGTTACATATCTGAGAAAACGCAACCAATACACCGTATTAATCCAAACGCGCCCTGCGAAATACAAATGTACTTGCAACCACAAAACCAAAAAGAGGCTTGCAAAAGTAAACATGTAATTGCGACCGAAACGATATGGATACCGTTGCAACAGCCACTTACTTGGCTATACTCAACTGTACGCGAACAATCAATAATAATTCAAAAATTATAACGAGATTAGAAAAGTAATTAAAGGAACAGGGCAAATTACTCTTCAAAATAAATGTAAATTAATAACAACAGAAATGACGATCCAACCAAAAGAAGTCATACAAGGTAACGAAATAGAAACGTATTTACCGGAAATCAATATTACATTTATACGAGACAATACAGACGTACTAGACACGAAACAACAAAACATCGTACAGCATTCAGAATTAACAGAATTAAAAAATAAACTAAAGGATATAAACAACGATTTGCAAAATACTAACGACAAATTCTTTACGAAAAAACAATTCGTATATCCTATGGCGACAAGCGGAATAATCACAATAATTATAATAATATTAATAATTTATATAATTATAAAAAATAAAAAGAAACATACGAAACGACCGTCATTCAGGATATACGAAGAAGACGAACCACGTATGTCCTACGGATTCCCAAAACCCATATTAAAACGTAGTTTAAGTACACGATTTTAGATAAGTATAGGAATAATAAGAAACGATTATACCTCATATTGTATACGGGAAAAATATTGTACATTAGAATAAGAAGAAATCTTGTTTTGCGAAAAACGTCACTTTTACACCTCTGTTTTTATTTTTTTTACGGGGGTGGGATGTTATAGCCCGAACAGGCTATACACGAATTATTAAATATATTATTCTAAATACATATTATTTGATATGATTGCTCAACGTGTAACGCGAATACAGATCACGTTACGAACGTTGACCGAGCGAAGCGCTGACAACGCGAGCCACGTGCGAAGCCCGAGTGACCGCGCAATCACTCATTACGAAAACGCGGAAATCAAGGCAAGCGGAATTAATGCGTTGCGAAAATGCAACGTAGAGATCCTACCTAAAAGCGAAAAGGAAATTGCGAAAATGCAAGCAAAGAAGTCCCTTAGAACTCCTTAGCTTGCATCCGGATCTTGCCGCAAAAATCGAGCGACGCGACACATGGTCTTGTCGCTAACCGATCCCCTCCTGGGAAACCAAGGGGAAATAATAAAAAGACCCATCGCTAACGATCGGCGGGCAGTCTTTATCCTTAATTAATATTACGCGGGTAGTAGCGCTAACAGTCGCAAGTGTCAACAGCGAGTGTCGATAATTATTGTAATATCGAGTAGTCACACTCAGTAAAAATCGTGGAGATCGAGGAGCAAGTCTCGCGACGTAAACCCGACTCCAAACACGCGCACGCGAGTGTCAGATAACGCGATACGCGATCCGAGTAGGTAATAAATACGAGGACGAATTATAACTAAGACCATTTGTAATGAATAAAAGTTTTATTTAACATAAAAAGTGTCCAGTGCTACGGGTAACCCGCCAGACGCATCCCAGATTACTAAATCTTAATCCGGCAACGATCCCGAAATTTACCGTGCCTCACCCGAGGCATAACAGGTTTATTAAATTTAACTTCGAGATTGCGCAATTCAACGGCGATAAGATTCTCCGAAAACACGCTTCCACTATAAAAATCTGGTTTTGCGATCATCGCCTCTGCGCCATATCTTCCATCCCAATGTGTTACGAGCTTAATATTAACGTGATTGCGCACATTTTCCATCGTTTTGCCAAATACAGCATTATTCATTAATTTATATAAATTTTTTTTAAAATCATTTTTCGCGAGTGTTCGGAATTGTGTATTGAGTTCGATATAATTGCGAAGCCATGGAGATTGCGAAAACTGTAATATTCGATGTATTTTTGTAACGCGAAGTCCGTGTCGCGTGCATTGCTGCAGGTAATGTATTACGTAACGTTTCTTATCATATAAGGTTGCGAGCAGCTTATCCTGCCGCTTACCAGGTGGTTTGTCGCGTGTCGGGCAAAACGGTAGGTCGGTGCGCGCATCGTGAACATGTTGCGGATACTTCAGACCGACTTCAAGGATGTAGCCTATAGGCGAATCGAGCGCGATCGATGATATATCAAAATCAGATACGTCGTCGACCTATCGAAAATCTGCATAGGGCAATGGTTGACACATTGCCCAACCATATAAATTATTTACATTAAAGTACATGAGATACCATGAAGGTTTCGATGGATCGTACGACTGAATGGATTGTACTTGTTATTAGCATGTGCATATCTGTTGGAACATTGACTCAAACCACCGCGTATTCCACGTTCGATAAATAAAACCATGTCGATATCTGTAAGCAATTCGAACGTAATATTCGTATGTTTCAACATGGCGTCCCACGTGTATCCGGGAAGAGTATAGTAATACGCGGGGTCGAGCCCATAACTTTTAATACAGCTTTCGCGGAAATTTTCAAAAATGTCTGCTAATAACAAGACATCAATTTTGAGATACAAGTCGCTATATTCGCCCAGCGTTCGAATGGAGAACCGCTCCCACACGTTCTCGGCGTGCGCGTAATCGCTCTCGGATATTGTGTCACCGGTCAAGGAACTGTAAAATGATTCGCGCGGTGGTAAACACGTATCTTGCAACCTGTTGGCGCAGTCAATATATTCATACGGAAAGACGCCCTTCCGTGTTAATAAATTGAAATTGTCATTTGGTAAATTTTGAAATTCAGATTTTAAAATTGTGAGCTTGTCTTCATTCAAGAATGATGCCAATTTATCGAGACTAGCTGTGAGAAATTTATACGAATTTATAAAACGCAATTTAATATGATTTTTCCATTTCTCTTCGCCAAGTTTAACATTTTTCGTAAACGATATATATTTTTCCTTTGTTATCGGAAGTAAGTCGACTCTCCCTTCGAACGCTGTAGCTATTTCCTTTATAATAAAATGTGCGTCGTAACCGGATAAATTATGAAAAACTATTGGAATGCAAAAAGAATCTTGATAATTTAAATTGCAATTTGAATGCGCGGGACCTCTGTACCGCCCGGTCAGATGGCAATGATCGCGTACGCGTGTATTGGACGAATGGTTTTTCGCATATGTGGCAATGCGTCGCGCTGTGAAATTTTTCCCATTCATCAGATGTTAAATTTACCATGGGGACATTAGCTGACAAAATTGTTTTTACACGCAGTGCTAAATTTTTAAGTTCTTCGACGAACCATGACATGCAATCGGTACCGCGACGAGAATGATACGCGGATAACGATTCGTCGTACGAACAATATACATAATATGCTATGCTAAATACTTTGTGATGTTGGTAGTTTCTCTCTTCCTCCGTCTTCTCTAAAACGCACTCCAGATCGGCGTATACGAAAGGAAGCCGCTCCTTCTGATTATAATTGTTGAACGTGAGCCACTTGTTCTTATCGCTCGGTAATCGGATAGAGCACTCGTTCATCTCTCGACAGTCCACCGTATGTGATTGTAACTTGTCATTCGAAACAAAGTAGTGCAAACATCTGTAAAAAAAATACTTTCTTATTTTTTGTTCAATTATTTCTACAATGTGATTTATTAAATATATACGTACCGATCGCAGATATATTTTTGACCATTATGTTTGCTCAATTGCGAGCTCACGAGTCTGGATAGATTCTTGATCCACGCGAAATATCCAACGTTGTTGTCTTCCACGTACAGCAAGTTGACGTGTTTGTCTCTTTTTAGTTCACTCAGACGTATCGGGACGATGTTCTTTTCCTCAATACTATATACATTGATTGAGATATCGTTGGCAATCAAATTTTTTAATTTGGTTCACAGTCACTGGAAACTCAATGTCCTGGAGATTCAGCACTGTCGTATAATGTGGATACGAAGATTCCCGATCCACTTTCAATTTAGCTGGATGTAGAGCGGCGACCACAGACCACGCGAAACACGCATTGTCATTAGATTGCACGTTGATCACCGCTCTCTTCATCATTATCGCCCGCGGTAATTTTATATGACATCCCGCGCGCAAAGGATTATATTTTTTTATATTTACAGTTAAATCGAGTATTCGCGACAATGCCCACCCGCTATCGCGTTCCTGAAATTCTTCGAGCGATGCTA
The DNA here is from genome assembly GCA_907163055.1 of Formica aquilonia x Formica polyctena. Taxonomy (NCBI): domain Eukaryota; kingdom Metazoa; phylum Arthropoda; class Insecta; order Hymenoptera; family Formicidae; genus Formica; species Formica aquilonia x Formica polyctena. The sequence continues at coordinate 27,895 of CAJQTV010000306.1, forward strand.
GAGTGGGCTCGACAACGCGCCGCTCGTACCATTCGCGTAAATCGGATGTGCGAAAGAGTTCATAGTTTCTCGTATTGATACTTTTATTTGCGCGTTTATCACCCGTCACGAATTCACCATTGAATACTGTATTAATTTTCACATTAAAGTGTTTTTTCATCACATTTTGCACGTGTTCGAGCAGAATGTCTTTGGCATCCTCAAAAAATTGACAAGGCTCGATGTGATTATGATTTATAACCGCACCAGTCAATATGCGGCTCTTGAACGCCATATCGATCTCTCGCCAAATCAATCCATGTTGTCGCGTAAGAACTCGTTACGCAGGCGTTTTGAACATCCTGCACCCGCATGTACAAAACGCCTGCGTAACGAGTTCTTCAATCCCTCGAGTCGTGCGATTCGGGCAATCAGCGATCGTCGGATCCCGATCGATAATCGTGGACGTTTGATTCGACTTTGCTCTTCCAACGATTCGATATATTCGTCGCATCGTTGCTCCCACGCAACGTACTTCTCTATCGAATTCACCCTTCCAGATTGCTCGCGCAGATTTCGTTTGGCACTGTTTTCCGCCATATTTCCAAATTTATGCCAAAAATTTTTGGTAATAAGATGCGCTTATTAACTCTTGTCTCGGAACTCCTGGCGAAAATAATTACAGGCTGTGCCTTTTTAGCATGATTTTATATTCTATCTTGATATCTCTTTCCATCATGTGTATCATATTTCAACTAAATCTTTATTTCACGGTTTGTCACGTACATTTTGACTAATGTCGATTATTGCATTTTTGTCGTCTAGAGATGATGTCAAATCCCAGGTGCATTGCAAAAGTTTCAAATTACATGCAGCTGTCCAAGTATATTAGCACAATTTAACCTTGATAATTATTCTTATATTTCACGATTTTGTCATGTTTTGACACGCGCGTTTGGATTCTGATATCTAGGGGTGATGTCATCGCGAAGCAGCCGCACATCGGCGCTTGAAAATTTTATAATTGCATTTTTTGTGCATTCGAGTGAGTCTCGATTGCGCACATTACCGATCGGACACGACAATATTTCCCAATCGGACACAGTCCCAATCGGACACAGGCTCGATCGGACACAGACCCAATGGGACACAATTCCGATCGGGCACATATGGCTGCAATCGGACACAGGCCCGATCGGACACAGGCTCAATCGGACACAGGCCCGATCGGACACAGGCTCAATCGGACACAGTTCCGATCGGACACAGTCCCCATAGCGAAGCTAGGTCCACCCTACAATTGTTGTATGGATGGGAAAATGTATGCGTGGAGGCAGTATGTTCCGCCCCCCCCCTACGTGGGGGCTCCACTTCCGGAAAATATAACCTAACCCAAACCTATATATTTCTGATATACTGTGTCCGATCGGGATGGTGTCCGATTGCAACCATATGTGTCCGATTGGGCTTGTGTCCGATCGGGATGGTATCCGATTGCAACCATATGTGTCCGATCGGAACTGTGTCAGATTCGGTCTGTGTCCGATCGAGCCTGTGTCCGATTGGGACTGTGTCCGATTGCAACAGTATGTGTCCGATCGGAACTGTGTCCAATGGGGTCTGTGTCCGATCGAGCCTGTGTCCGATCGGAACTGTGTCTGTTCGGACATGTGTCCGATCGGTAATGTGTGCAATCGGGACGATCCCCATCGGCGCTTGAAAATATCGCGTCGGAACAGTTGAGGGTGCGTAAAGTAGATGAAGGGGCAAGAGTGGTATACAGGCTGTTTCCCCTTCTTCTAAATTTTCAGAGTATTAATCTCCTACCACATCATACTTTTGAAAAATAAGCGTCACGTATACTCGGTTAATTTTTATACGATCCGTGTCGCGTCAACTGCTAATACCAACGGTCCACTTCTCATAACCGAGAGACAAAATGTACTCCGCTGAAGGAAGTAGCAGCAGCGGTTGCAAACGCGTGAATTACTACGTTCCACGAGATGAAATTAAGCCGTGCAAGAAACCACGAGATGAAATTAAGCCGTACAAGAAACCACATGATTTGTAAGTATCACAAATGTTTTATATATAATATATATATGTATATATATATTTCATATATGTTTTTTCCATGCTATTTCATATTTAATTGTATTTTTTCAGATGTGGTAAACCTCGTTATATACCACGTATTTTGGTACGCAGATTTGTTTTGACGCGCACTGCTTATAAATACTTAGATATTGGAATCAGCGTTGGAATAACATCTTACGTGGAATTACATCTCGGCGATAACCGAGGCAATCAAATCGTATTATCTATTGACACAAGGGAATCGCTAATGCTGAAACGAGCGGACGTTGAACGACTTGTACAAGCGCCTAATCATGCACCAATATGGATTTACGATTTAACAATTGAGATTGTTAAAATACACGATGCGAGTGTTGTGAAACTTACGTTACGCGATTCTTGCTTTTACATGAAACCGTCAACTATATTTTTTTTATTTGAACTCGAACATTGCGTTAATCATGAATATTTGAAACTGTGTGAGAATATAGAAGCCGTAAATGAGAGTTTCGATCGACTTGTCGTTAATTTGCAAGGTAATATGTTTGGTGCCGAGAAAGATGATGCTGTTAAAATCTTGCGCGACGTCTATGATAAAACATCTGTCATAGATTGCGAACTATTAGCGTATGCTGTGGATGAACTTTTGTCTGAAACCTTGAGACGAGGTGATGTATTTTAACATAAATAAATGTGTTAAAAATGAAAAAAATGATTATGTATTTCTTTCGCTTCCCTTTCTTGCTCGCACTATCCTTCTGCCACGTTCATACATGCCTCGCGCTATCTCTCTCTCTTCCAAGTGCATGTCTCGCGCTATCTCTCTCTCCCAAGTGCCTCGCGCTATCTCCCTCATATCCACCGTCTTACGAACGTCGTATCTCGCATCATCCACGTGCAAGCCTGGGGTGATTACGATAATTACGGCCCCCTATTTGAAAAGTCGTTTCTGAAGACATTTTTGACGAGGAACACGGGAAAAATAGTAAAAAAAATTTCTGACCAATAGTTTTCGAGATATATCACTTTAAAGTATTGGACATGATAAAATTTTATAAAAACGGACCCAACGATGTTGACTTTGACATATGTTGTCAAGATCATGATCCTGAGTAACTTTTCCTTATAACTTAATCGGCGGTCTCTTATAATTTTTGAGATATTTAAAGTTAAAGTTTAATTCAAAACGAAAATTTGGTTTGGGTTATATAACGTAACCCAAAACCAAATTTTAGTTTTAAATCAGAAATAGGTTTGGGTTAGGTTATACCTTTCGGAAGTGGAGTCCCCCCGTAGGGGGGCGGAACCCATTGCGTCCACGCATATACTTTACAACGTGAAGCGAGGTCCACCCCACAATTGTATGGGTGGGAGATGGATTGGGTTAGATTCGAAACGAAAATTTGGTTTGGGTTATATAACGTGGGTGGGAGATGGGTTGAGTTAGGTTAGTTTTTCTCGGGGCGGGGGTGCAGGGAGAGGGGCGACGCCTCTCTTCCGCCCACGCGTACGATTTTTCTAGATATAAATAAATAAATGTGTTAAGAAGATATTTTATAAAACATACATAGTGTTTGAAAATTATATATAATTATATGTAAACAAAAATTAAACAAAAATTAAAATAAATAAAAAATTAAACAAATTTTAACAAAAAAAATGTCTATAATATGTTGATTATTTTCGAAAACTGAATACAAGCATGTTTAAAATTGAAACATTAAAATTTCGTTTCTAAATTTCGCCGTTATATTCAAACGATTGCCTCAGAAACCAAAACACGAGCGAGAGCAAAAGGCGTTGCGATCACCCGCTCGGTGCGTGATCGCGTTATTCTATAGTGAAAAACCGTGACAAACACCTGGTTCGAGAACGTTCGATACCGAAAAAACTTGTTATTCACATCGGCAGAGTTTCCGCGGTCGATCGATTTTAGTCTGCCTACGACAACGATTCGAGCCGGTCGAAATTCATCGACTTTTCGCACTTCGCGTATTCTCGCTCGTGTCGCGTACGCAGTAGGTTTACTCGTCTCAAATTCGGTCCGAATTGTCTCGCATACGATCGCACTCATATTCTCGCGGCGAGCAATTTGGTCACATCTCAATTCGTGTTCTTTCATTATTTAGTGCTCAGATATTGTGAAAGTTAATTGTTTGGAGTTCGAGAATCGACGCTCGTTACCCGCATCGCAAATGTCCTCTGCTTCGCGCTAAATTCCATCCAGCGTTCGCGGTCAAGATATCCGTTCTCGCGAGAGTTTCTAGCAAGAAGCTCTTAATCAAGATTTCCGAACCGCGAAAAAGGGCAGTCATTAACAGGACATTTTGAAGATTTCCGTCGGACTCGCGGAATACGTGCCGTCGCTCGCTCCTATTATTTTGAATAAAACGAATAGTTAAAACATCTGCATTCAAATCTTGTCTATCCATCTCCTTATCCTCCAGCGGATCTACGGATTCGCGTTACACACCGCTTCTCGCTCATCTCTGAGCGTTTCTCTCAGTTTCGAGCGATCTCGTCGAGGTCGACTCCCGAACAATATTGCAATAATTAAATGTGCTTAGTGTATGACATCAATGTGCATGCAGCACTTTTTTGCCGTAACAAACGCTAACTCTCCACATTACTGCACTAAATTTAAAGTGTAAGTCGAAAAGCACCCCGATTCGTGAGAGGCAAGGGGACTCAGGTTCAAAAAGCACCCCGATTCGTGAGAGGCAAGGGGACTCACGTTCAAAAAGCACCCCGATTCGTGAAAGGCAAGGGGACTCACGTTCAAAAAGCACCCCAATGGGATGAGAACCCTATCATGTCCACGTCGTTCATCCTGGGTAGCGCTAAGGACTGATTGATTTTTATATGCATCACTACTTGTAGGGATGGTTTTCGATGTTTCGTTACTGTTAGGGGTAGTTCTCGATTAGGACTTTTTTGCTACAAATTCGCCTCAAAGTTATGCTCATTTCTTACTTTTTTGCAATTTTCGCACTTTTTGACAGGGTGTAAAATTTTTGAAAAAATGCGACCGCCATATTGGATCCGCCATTTTGAATTCTTAAAAACGGACTTCAGATTCGTTATCAGCGACCCCAAAAACCCTTAGTTACCTGATTTCGTAACAATCGTAAAAATAATTCGTAAAATAGTCGAACCTACACCCAAAATAAATAAGGGTGATTTCTACCCTTCAAACGGCTTTCGGGCCGATATAACAATATACGTGTCTAATAGTTTTCCATGTACTACTTGTATGCCAAGTTTCAGGAAAATCGCCGTATGACACTTCCCTAGTGTTACTTGTTAGAAGCGTATTAATTTTAATCTTACATTCCATAGTACAAAATAATTTAATTTTCAATCTATATTGTCAATACATCATTATGAATTCTCAATTGATGATAATAATTTAATGGTCAAATAAAAACTCAATTTAACAAATGTATTTGTTTAATTGTACGTATTTTCAATCTTTATATACTTTATACTGTTTTATTCTTAATCCACAGATCAAATTGCTGAGCCAGTTACAACGGACGAGGTTTGTATAATTTGTTCCAGGTATTTAATTTCTCTTATTCTTATTTATTCAGTATATAAGACCATTTTCCGAAAAATTTCTAATAAATTATTTTCCTCGATCACTTGCAATAGTTACATAGTTATATAATTTAATCTTTATTCCTCTCAGGCTTTCATTAGATATTATTATTTATTATTGAGTTTATTATATTATTGTTAGATATTATTGAGTTTTAAAATAATTAGAAAAACTTGTCTTCTTTTGGTTTAGGCTTTTCCAGTTCAGATTTTATTTATTCTTCCTCGAGTATTTTTTCGTCTCGTTCATTTCTTTTATATTCTATTTTATCCATATGTTGCGTTTGGCAAACAGGCATAGTCGCAAGCCTTATCATTTACTATCTGCAGCCCATCGTCGTCGTTTGGAAAAATTGGAAAGAACTGCACGTAATGAATACAAATGTATACAACAGCAGAATTTAGATATTGCTAGAGCCGATTCAGATTTTGTCAACAAAAAACAAATTCTTGCGGAACGCAATCAGACTAAAGAGGATGAAATTTTTTTATTTTATAATGCATCAGTTGATGATCTGCAATTTACTTTTAATGAGATCGATAAAGTATTAAGTTCTTCAAACGTTGAATCCATTACTGAATCCATTTCAGATTATGATGATGCGGTAAATATTGAGTCTCAAAATATTATCGATAATTTTCAAGAACGCCTTGCTGAAACTTTCGTATGCAGTGATATGTCTCATACGCAAATAAACGCTGTTTTACAAGTTGTTCGAACACATCCTTGTTTATCTACTTTGCCAAAGGATAGTAGAACTCTTCTAAAGATTCCACGGACTGCGCACCTCACACTTAACATTGCAGGGGGTGAATATCTTCATTTAGGAGTTGAGACAGGAATTCTTTCCATTCTTCAACAAACCTCTCCGGAATTGATTCCACTTGATACTTTGATGATAGACTTTAGCACAGATGGTGCAACACTAGATGGGCAGGGTAAAATTCAAATCTGGCCAATACAAATTAGAATTGCAAATATTCCTCGAAGTAAACCCGAAATCGTAGGCATCTGGAGAGGTTCATCGAAACCAACTAATGCGCAGGAATTATTCCAATATTTTGTGGATGAAGTTCAGGATATATTTAATCGTGGAGGAGTTGTTTTTCGTAATCAATTAAAACTAATTAAATTGAGGTGTTTCATAGCTGATTCTCCTGCACGCGCTTTTGTATTGGGTCACAAAGGCCATGGCAGTCTATTTCCGTGTTCGAAATGTTGGATTCGGGGAAATTGGCTTCGTCGTGGAGTAACAGCTTATCGTGGTATTCAGCACAAGCCCCGTACAGACGAAGAGTATAGACAGCACATTGATGGAGAACATCATACAGATTCTGAATCTGCTTTGCTTACTTTGGGGATGGGGTTGGTAACTCAAATGATCTTCGATTACATGCACACTGTTTGTCTTGGTGTCGTTCCAAAAATAAATAGCGTTTTTGTTGATGGAAAGTATAATCCAAGTTTAAAACTTTCAGCTAGATTACTTGAAATTATGACGACACGTTTACAGCAAGTTAAAAATTATTGCCCTAAAGAATTTTCGCGAAAACCGATCTTAATAAAAAAATAAACCTAAAAAATATAGAGGGTTTAAGGCTACGGAAAATCGCCAACTTGTTTTATATACTGCTCCAGTTGTTTATTATGGACTCATAAATCCTGCTGCATACAAACATTTTCTTCCATTACATTCCGCCATTCGAATTTTGGTCAGTTCTTCCTTATTAGAAGACCATCTTGATTTTGCACATAAAGCATTAAGGATTTTTGTGAATAGAGCAGAAGATATATATGGTCCAGAATTTCTTTCTTATATTACTCATTGTCCTTTACATCTCGTAGATGACGCGAGACGCTTTGGCTCATTAAATGAATTGTCTATGTTTCCCTATGAAAATAATATGATTTATTTCCGCACGGTTTGCCGCAAGCCTCATCAGCATTTGCAGCAAATTGTAAATAGGCGATTTGAAAAGTTTCAAGTTACACAAAATCTTGTAAATATAACTGAAGAAATTGTGCGTTCCAGTAAAGCGTGGGTTAGTCCTGTAGTTTTTGATATCCCGCTAGATAGTCATCAGTTTCAGATCTTAGACACAGGAAAATTTCGTATATCGGTGCAAAATCAAGATAATACGGTAATATTAAAGAATTCAAAAGTTTGTCTTGTTCAAAATATTATTCTCTGGCGTGAGCATTATCAGTTGGCAGTTAAAGAATTTCGCAGAGTTGAAGATTTTTTTGATGTTGGTTTGCCATCGTCTTCAGTAGGTGTCTTTCGATGTACTTCATTATCTGATGAAGTTATTATAATAAATCTTAATGAAGTACGGAATAAATGTTTTCGCATGCCTTATTGGCACACTGAAGGGCATAGGGATCCTATTGTTAATGTCTGGGTAGTTGCAGTTATTCTACATACCAGAGATTAAAATGGCCTTTATTAGGTAGGTTTTCTAAAATTTTTGTTCAAATGAGTCAACAAGGACAAGGAAGAGGAAGAGACACGGAGAAGACTGATAAATTAACATCTAAAGCATTGTGATTGCTGAGTACGGATATTGCAAAATATCGCACATCGCATTCTCAGGAATTGCAACGAAGAGATGTCAAAAACACACAAGGACATATGACACAAAACATGACTACACCCACAACTACACAGAGGCAGACAGTACCATTAACACAATATCAACATTTTCAATCCCCAGCATCATCATCCCTACATGCTCCATCATCATCATTCTCACCTGCACAATCATATGAACACATGCCCCCTCTATCAGCACTATTACAACATAGACTCATCTGATCACGCTTTTCTTCACTAGCTGCTCAATCATTCGCACGAAATATTCCTCCAGCATCAAAATCACCACCACAACGCAAAAAATATCATTATGCTCTCCTTTACCAGCTGCTCAATCATTCGCACGAAATATTCCTCCAGCATCAAAATCATCACCACAACGCAAACAAATATCATCACGCTCTCCTTCACCAGCCACAAATTCATTCACACTAAACATTCATCCACCATCAAAACTACTATCACAATATAAATAAATATTATCACGACCACCACCATCACCTGTACAAATCAATCGTCTATTACCAGCCAGACAAGGACATGAAGAAGAGTGCACAAAAAACGAGGGTACATCCCCTGATATATTGCAATCTCTACAGTAAGTTTTAAAAATAATTATAACAAAAATAATCGTCCATGTGCATGAATAAAGACATCAATTTCATTTCAGAAAGACCACGGCGCAATTATGTCGTATGGAAGGGCGACAAATTTCTATTGAAAAGAAAATTGAGTAAATGTTAATGATTTTATTAAGGAACAGCAAGCAACTTACAACTTACTAAGCGACAGTCTGCAGTGAGGAGGCCAGTTGTGTGACATCGCGTCGAAACATTAAAAATTACATCAAATCTAATTTCGCATTGCGGCATGGGCTTAGCAAAATTGTTAAAACATCTTCCAGTTCAAAGTCGAGAAATACCAACAGCTCGACTAATGTTATTGTCTTTCAGAGTTTTTGTGATAATAACCGAGCCTATGTCGCAAACAAGTATCAAAATAAGTGCGCAAACAACTTCGACGGTTGAGCGCTCGATATGCGGTACCGACACACGCGAGGCCGTGACGTAGGCCGTGACGTATAGGCCGCCTGCCTATCGCCTGCGCGAAATTCGATCTCGCGCCAAAATTCATGCGAAGTTTCACGCGGCGGTCAATTAAACTCGGCGCCCCGTTAGAAATTTGAACATCGCAAAGTAGAGTAATACCATTGGCGGCGAGCAACGACAAGGATCGTTGCTCGAAAAATATAAAAGAGCCTGCTCGCAAGGAGCACACACACTCGCTTAGAACGCGCAGGGCTACCGCATACGATTCACCGCTTTTTGATAACCGCTACGTTTCTTTTGATAACCGCTATTTCTCGTGATACACCGCATTTAAGACAACCGCTCGTTTCTGGACGATCTCTCTTTTGGTTTTTTGAATACCGTTGTAATTAGTCGTGCATTGTGATTATTTCTGTGTAAAACTGTTGTTTATTCACGTTAATCGACATTATCGTTCATTTTATTATTAAAGACTCAAAATTAGAAAGTCGTGAGTGTTTTTTTGGTGACGTCCTTCCGCAAATCCTTATGTTTTGTCGCGCTTAAAATCGAGTCGCTCTCGAACACCAGTTAAGCCACAAGGGATTTCGTTCAGAACCGTAGACGATTTCTTGGCTTTCGAAGAAGTTGACGAAGAAATTTATAATGATTTGGTAATATATTATTTATTATAATTTTTTCTAGATATATATTTACACTAATTCAATTTACTACAAACATTTTGTTACAGGTGGGATACTTTGTTTACCTTGGACGGGCCAATCCAGTTGATTGCGCTGCAGAATATTTTCGCAGCGTATTTCCCGAAGATGAGAAGATTTCATCACACCTGACTTTAAATGAAAAAACTGGACCTGGGGGATGCAAATTGCGAGACAGTCGATTCGCTCAAGCATGTCAAGGTTCGTAAAAAATACCATCCGTCATTGTTCATATTCTACATTAAATATATGATGATAACTAAGGTATTTCTGTGAATTTTTTTTTCCAGATGCCATTAACGCCAATAAACATTTTCCCAACCCCAACAACGTCGAATTCCACGAAGTTTTGGAGAAGGCTCTGAAAAGCCGATGTAACGATGCATTCTGCCCCCCCCCCATCGTTACTAAACCGTACCCGGCCGCCGATCCGCCGGAAGTCCGCCGCCCGACGAAGAGTGACACCCGTTAGGACACGGAACGATTGGACACCGCTCGATTGGACACGCAGTATTGGACACGGAACGATTGGACACTGCACGATTGGACACAGAATTATTGGACACCGCACGATTGGACACCGCACAATTGGACACGCACACTGCACGATTGGACACTGCACGATTGGACACCGCACGATTGGACACTGCACGATTGGACACAGTGGGTTCCGCCCCCCCCCCTACGGGGGGGCTCCTCTATCAAAAAACTAGACACATAAGTTTGCGTTGAACCTCGCGTCGCGTGGAAAGTTGTAAACCTATGTGGAACCAAACTTCGCATTAAAAAGAATATGTGTGGAGGCTGTATGTTCCGCCCCCCCCCTACGGGGGGGGCTCCACTTCCGGAAGATATAACCTAACCCATACCTATTTCTGATTTAAAACTAAAATTTATGCTTCTGCTTGTGCCCTCTTTATGCATAATTACCGGTGTCCAATCGTGCGGTGTCCAATCGTGCAGTGTCCAATAATGTGGTGTCCAATCGTGCAGTGTCCAATCGTACGGTGTCCAATCGTGCAGTGTCCAATCGTGCAGTGTGCGTGTCCAATCGTGCGGTGTCCAATCGTGCAGTGTCCAATCGTACGGTGTCCAATCGTGCGGCGTCTAATCGTGCAGTGTCCAATCGTGCAGTGTGCGTGTCCAATTGTGCGGTGTCCAATCGTGCGGTGTCCAATAATTCTGTGTCCAATCGTGCAGTGTCCAATCGTTCCGTGTCCAATACTACGTGTCCAATCAAGCGGTGTCCAATCGTTCCGTGTCCAAACGGGATACGCCCCCCGACGAACACCGGTCGGGCAAATGCGGAGGCGCTGAGCGCCCATTTTTAAATAACAACAGAAACGCGTAAACATCTAACCGCCGTTAGGCGCGCGAAAACATCGAGAACCGACGACGCGCTCGGGTAACTGCCCGACCGTTACCGAAAATACCCGAGTCGCGCGCGCCGGTTCAACGATAAACCAGATTAGAACAATAGGCGAATTACGCAGACGCGCGCGCCGAAAACCGGTATAAATAGAGCGCGTTTCTGAATATCGAGACCAGATCTTCCGCACCGCCAGAGTCTGTAAGACGCCTGGAAACCGCCTAGATCCTTAACCGCTCAGAGAGAAAGAAAACGGGGTTGGGAGTACTCAGCCTCCGCCGAGAGTTTGCGGCATCTCCGAGAGCGATCCGTCCGAAATCTGTTAACAGAGGCAAATGGGAACGGGCGTATTCGTCCCCGTCGAGAGTACTCGACACCTCGGAACAATCCGACCACCTGCGTGCAACGGCGATCTTCTAGTGGTGGGGAGTTCCCTGCCATCGACGGGTGTTCTCGTCGACCGTTGCACTCCCGAAATTCCACGGGGAAAGACCATCCCGACGTAATACGGAACGCACTATACGCGCTTAGCTAAGACATCCGCGACCGCCATTTAGTCATCCGGACTCGCCATTGATACGGCGCGCTAAGTCCCGCGCCGGGGTATGATCCACATCCCTACCGCGACACCGATCGACATACGCGATCAATACCTACGCGTCGAAGGACCGCCCACTGGGCCGACCGAAATTACCGCCCGGTAGCTAACGTCATCTGCCGAAATCGCGGCCCGCGATCCGTAATCGATATTCTATCGATCCGAAATCACGAACCACGCAACGCACCCGTGCGTTGCCTTAGATGCACTGCACCCGACACGACCGTACCGCTGTACATGCTGCATCGTACACGCATTTACATTATATCTATATTCAATCGATTATAATCAGTTATACATCGCACACCGCCGTATCGCCGTACAGGCGACCGCTTCACGCACACAGCGATACACCGACACGCACTCACACGCTTGTATCATTCGCTCATACATAACGATCGTACATTCCACACTCTGCGCCCAACTAATTATTCTTATACATTTGCGCGCTCACTCACTCGTCACTCGTCTCGCACGCACACCAATACACCCGCACACCTATACACACACACATAACCACACACGCTGTACATATACACCACAACACGCAATAAATTATATTTTATCTAACATCACTTTCGTTCGTCTCTCGATACTCTTTCACGAGCCCCGGATCCCGACCGAGTTATCCGTCACCGCCTCGCGGAAGCGGTTTATTACACCTTAAAACCAGAAAATGGCGTTACAATAGGAAACAACGACAAGCCCCTCTTTATGAAGAAAATGAGGAATTCCCACCAAATCGACGCCGGCGAATGGACAGTCCGGAAGAGGACATTATAGGATTCGAGGACATTCAGGAGGAAACTGAAGACGCCAACGAAGTTGAGGAGACCCAGCACATGGAGGGAGCTGAAAACGATGAAATGAACACCCAGCACACGGATGGAACAGATAACAACGATGTCGACATCCAGAACATAAATACAGTTGAGTACGCCGACGATTTTGAGGACAACATGGATGAGGACGATGACCAGACCGTGGAGAAGATGGCACAGGACAAAAATCTGCAGGTGCTATTGGGAGAGCAGGAAAACTTGATGGGGGATGGTAAATAAAGAAATATAACAATTTATAGTAATTATATATAATTATAAAAATTTATTAAATTTAAATTATTAATTAATAAAAGAAAAATTAAAGTTAAGAATAAAATTATTTGAATTATATAATATAAAAAAATAATTTTTTTTTAAATTTTTTTTTTAATAACAAATAAATAAAAGAATAGTAATTTCTATAATAAATCAATTTATTTCATTATTCCAGATTTATACGGCAAGACTGGTAAGATAATTCTATTCAGCAGTCTACCAGACTATCGTTAAGTAGTAAGTTTTGTTTTTTTGTTTTATCTTGGAGAAGCAGTATCAAATTTGGATGTGCTTCACAGAGAACGGCGGGGTGGGGCCGTTCTCACCGCTAATCATTTCTTTTTTCAGAGTAAAATATGGAGGGGCAAATTGTTTGGTTGTGCCTCACAGGAAAAGGCGGGGATGGGGCCTTTTCCCTTTAATAATTTTTTTTTATAATTTAGAATGTTATTAATTATTCGATGCCGGCGAATGGACAATTCGGAAGAGGACACTACAGGATTCGAGAACATCCAGGAAAATTCTGAAGATGCCAACGAACTAGAGGAAACCTAACATACGGAAAGAGCCAAAAACACCGATAAAATGGACATCCGGATGGAGCGGAGGATATCGACCAGGACATGGATACAGCTGAGTACGCCAACGAAACCGAAGACAACATGGACAACGACCAGACACTGGAGAAGATGGCACGAAGATCTGCAGATGCTATTGGGGGAGTAGAAAAATTTGATGGAGGATTGTAAATAAAGAAATATAATAATTTAAATATTAACAAATAAATAAAATATAAAATAACAAATAAATATAACAAATAAATAAAAAAGTATTAATTTCTATAATAAATCAATTTATCAAGCGACGCGGTAGCGTCGCGACGCCAAGTATATAAAAAAAAACGTTTCGGCTTGTCAACGGGTTGCCTATGTACAGGGGCCGCGACGCTACCAAATAGCTTATCTGGAGTTTTACGTCTAATAAACTTTCGATTAAAATTCCTCAGGAACCAAGCCGTTAATCAAAAATCTAACGGCACTTATCTGATACAATGTGGATGCAAGCTTTCGATTGCGACCAGTTTGAATAAGATTGGTGCAGTCAATCCTGAGGTATGATAATCGTATATCAGAGTGTGACACTTTTAGTTTTCATAAGATTCAGACTCTCACGTACGTACATATGCACGCATACACGCAAAGCGATTTAATCCCTCAAGGCGCGTTTGCAGCGCTCATGTATGATTATTCGCTTGAGTGTGCAAATACGCTTTGAGAGACAATGTGTATGTGCGTGCATACGTATATGATACGTATCAAGCGGTACGCGGTAGCATCGCGACGTCAAGATATAATAACATTATAAGGTTAATGTTATATTTGAATCTGCTGCAGAAAATATATTTGGTCCTATCGAGTAAGTAGATTGAAATATTGTATATATATCTGCTTATATATGTTTATTTATTGTTTTATAAGTATATTATTTCTTGATTATATCTGAATATTGTCTAAATTATAGCGCTTATTTGCAGGATAAAGAAAAATCAATCAATCCTTTCAAGAAGGCCGGTATACTTTTAGCTGGGATTTCTTCAGCTAGGATTGCATACGGTCTTATACCGTATGCAATCCCAGCTGAAGAACTTTGCTAAACAGCGTAACATATTGGGTTATAGAGATTTGGCAGTAACAGACAGTAAGTACAATATAGTAGCACATATAAAACATTCAATAGCACATATAAAATCAGATATGTAAATTAAATTAAATATTAAAATTCTGTTCTTTTCATTGCACACAGATAGAGGGAAGTGACCATAAAGCACTTAACTTCGGATGGACATAAAAACGATTAATAACTGTCGAAGTAAAAGAAATATTTACTATTTATAATGGGGTAAGGGGAATCCTTGCTCTTATGTTAAGTGATTGAATTGAAGTTGAATTCAATGTGTTGGAATTTGTGAAACACGAATACCGAAAATAAATTTAAGCTGTAATTATAACTATATAATTATAGCTTAAATTTATTTTGGGTATTCGTGTTTCACAAATTTCAAGCTATTCAACACATTGAATCACGTGTAATATTATAATAGCATGTTGCAATGCGAGATATATATTCATAAGTTTTATGAACATTATCAGAGAGAAATCACTGACATTATTACATTTTTGATAAAATCGTAGGAATTTACAAGTTTTACTTCACAACTATATAATCAAAAATATAATAATGTCAGTGATTTCTCTCTGATAATGTTCATAAAACTTATGAATATATATTTCGCATTGCAACATGCTATTATAATATTAGTTATATGTATGCAAAGAAAGCCAAAGTATTCATACGTAGTATTTATTTATTATTCTCAAAGTGGATCTTACTGCAACAAAATTTTGATCGTTTTAATTTAATTGTCTGTTCATCAGTATACATACATAGTATGTATACTTTGGCTTTCTTTATACGTATAACTATATTACATTATTTAAGAAAAAGAAAAATCTATGATAATTATATATCACATTGCACAAGATGCTATTACAATATTAGTTATACATATGCGAAGAAAGCCAAAGTATACATACGTAGTATTTATTATTCTCAAAGTGAATCTATTGCAACAAAATTTTAATCGCTTTAATTTATTAATCCGTTTGTCAGTATATATATGTAGTATATCTATATTTTGACTTTCTTTTCATACATATTGAAAGACAGAAAGACGAATTAAGTGTGACTTGAAAAAAACTATATTTAATTATATGTTTGTGTAAAATAAAAAGAACAATTATATATAACTTTTATATATATATTAAATTTTTATTTAAATATTGTTTCTATAATTATATTTTATAAAAAAAGAGAAACCTATATAATGAATATACATATATTTCACATTACACATATATCTCGCAATTGTACAACATGCTATTATAATATTAGTTATATGTATGCAAAGAAAGCCAAAGTATATATTTACTTAGTATTTATTATTCTCAAAGTGGATCTTATTGGAACAAAAGTTTAATCGCTTTAATTTAGTAATCCGTTTGTCAGTATACATAGTATATATATTTTGACTTTCTTTGCATACATATAACTGATACGTTATTTTATAAAACAAAAAACTTATGAATATATATCGCAATATCAAAACATGTTATTATAATAATAGTTATATGTATGCAAAGAAAGCCAAAGTATATATACGTAGTATTTATGATTCTCAAGGTGGATCTTATTGCAACAAAATTTTAATCGCTTTAACTTATTAATCCGTTTGTCAGTATACATAGTATATGTAAAGTAGTTCAATTTAATTGTACTTATAAATTCATTCACTTATTACTGTAACATCATACAGTTGAAGAATGATCTACATTGAAGTATGATATTACAGGAATACAAAAGTGAATGAATTTATAGGTGTAGTTAAGTTGATATTATATTATTAAATTGTATTATATTATATATAACTATATTATTGTTGAACATTATATATTAAAAATAAAACGAATGCCAATTCTATATAAATAAAACTCTATAATTGTAAAATAATACAAAAAAAAAATAAAAATGTTTAAAAGAAAATACTTAAAATAAAAAATACTTTATTTTCTTTGGTATCTACTATGGCACTTCATTTATCTTCTTTGGCATCCTCTATGGCACTTTATGTTATATTACCTCACAATAATACAGTACAGTTTTATTTATGTAGAATTGGCATTTGTTAATTTTATTGAATCTTATATAGGCAATAAAATATTGCGTAAAATAGCTCAATTTAACTATATCTACAAATTCATTCACTTTTGTATTACTGTAACATCATACAGTTGAAGAATGGTCTACATCGAAGTATGATGTTACAGTAATACAAAAGTGAATGAATTTATAGGTATAGTTAAATTGAGTACGTTATACAAGATTTTATTGCCTATATAGGATTCAATAAAATTAACGAATGCCAATTCTACATAAATAAAACTACTGTATTATTGTAAGATAATATAATGTAAGCACATATATATTATTGTTGAACATTGTATACTAAAAATAAAATTAATGAATGCCAATTCTACAATAAAACTATATTATTGTGATTTATTTATTATTATTAAAAAATTTATTATTATTAGATATTCTACATGAATAAACACTTATATTATATTATTAAATATTATATGCTACAAACGCATATATATTTTTTGCAGAAAAAATATAGATTTTTACAAAAAGCAATGAGATCACCTAAAAAAACCTCACAAAGGTAAAAAAAAATACGCCAAGTATATAAAAAAATCCCAACTTGTACGCAAAAAAAGTTTATTATTTATCCCTAAAAAATAACTTTTAAAAAAATTTTTCCTCAAAAATTTTTCGTCAAAAAGTCTTAATACACATATGCCCTAAAGTCGATTGTTTCAAAGTTATAGCGAAAAAACAAATTGCATAAAATAAGAACAATATTATTTATTAAAGATAATATTATTTATTGATAATTAAACAATAATTAAACGATAATTAAACAATAATTTACTTTATAAATTACTTTATAAATTGTTCAAAGCGACCACCATTTTGGTCTACACACACTTCTGCTCTTTGAATTATTGATGTTGTAGAACGCAAAAGAAGTTCCGCATCGTTACGTATATTATTACAAGCGTCTGTTATTTTATTTAATAACTGCTGCCGATTGACTGGCTTATCCGCATAGACTAGAGATTTCATGTGCCCCCACAAAAAATAATCCGGAGGAGATAGATCGGGAGATCTTGCAGGCCAATTTATTGGACCTCCCCGGCCAATCCAGCACTCAGGAAATTTTTCATTTAGATATCTCGTAACAATTCTGCTAAAGTGAGGTGGTGCTCCATCTTGTTTAAACCACGTTTGTGTTCTGATGTTTAAAGGCAGATCTTTAAGAAGTTTGGGCAATTGTTCTTGTAATAAAGGCAAGTATCGTTCAGCATTTAAATGATCTTCAATAATGATGGGCCCTATTAGACGATTACCGATTATATCGCACCAGATATTCACTGAAAATCGATTTTGAAAATGTATTTCAGTAATAGCATGAGGATTTTCTTCTCGTGGTGACCAAACGTGTGAGTTTCTATTATTTGTAATGCCGTCTCTCGTAAAAGTAGCTTCGTCGGTAAATAAAATTTTTGTATGTATTTGCCGATTTTTTAAAAGCCAGTGACAAAAATCAACGCGTGCAGGATAATCATTTGGTTGAAGAGCTTGAACATTCATAAAATGAAATGGGTATAAATCATAATCACGCAATATTTTCCAAATTGTCGTTTTAGAGACGTTAGTTTGCGCCAAAAGTCTTCTGATACTAATAGTAGGAGTTCTATCCACCGTTGCTAGTATCGCATCCTCGACTTGACGATGTTGCCTTAATGGTCTCTCAAGATCTTTATTTGGGACCTTACCAGCAAATTTAATGCTTCGGTGGACATTGCTAAAACTTTTCGATTTGGTACCTTGCTGATTAGAAAACCGTCAGTGATATTCTGTTACTGCTGCACGTGCGTTACCATTACAGAAACCATAAATAAAATGAATATCGGCATATTCTTCATTGGAAAATGTAAGAGAAATTTCTAAGCTATGTTTATGCGATGTTTTCACTTAAAACGACAGTCAATTTATTAATATTATCTTGTGTGGCAAGTGTGGAAAACAATGAATTATGTCGAGTATGAAGTTGCCGCATGAGCTGAAGCGAATGCGGCAACTTCATACGCGACGTAGTTCGTTGTCTTCCGCACATGCCATACATACAATATTTTTTGTAATGCCTGTTATTTCCGCACTACTAGTGCGGTAAGGTAAGTCATAAAGGTGCTTTTCTCGCATTAGTGTGAGAAATAACTACTTTTGCATTTTTTCGCTATAACTTCGAAACAAGCGACTTTAGGGCATATGTGTATTAAAATTTTTTGACTTAGAATGACACAAAGAATACACAGTTTCAGTGTGGACATCACGTTGCGGGACACCCTGTATACATTCAAAACACAAAGTGACAGTAATAACATAATATCAAATGTTATAATTTACTACTCAACATGTAAATGTTATGTACAAGGCATAATGTTACTTTACAATTACATTGCCGAGTGGGACATTATAACTTTGATGTTATTTTACTGTTATATATATGTACTATTATATTATATATATGTACTAAAATGTTTTAATGAATAAATTCTTTATAATTTAATTACAGTTAAAATAATTTTGATATATAACCTTTAATAATAAAAAGAAAAGGAACGTGATGAGGAAAAAGGGGAAAGAAGCCGGTACGAAAATGCATTCTCGTTCTGGTACTCTAGAGGTACTGCGAGAGTATAGCGTACGATCATTAACTCTATATCAAGCGCACCGTGGCGCTACAGTAGCGGTACCGCGTATCAGTACGGTGTATTGGTAACGTACGCCTACGGTATGCACGTACGTGATAGCTACGGTACTGATACGCAGAGTACGACGTTCGCTTACTGAACAAGTACCATGGAAGTATTTTGTTATCTAGGTACTTGTATAAATTCTTTCTGTTGTTTCATCTAATAAATTTACTACTTTTCATTTATTTCGTTAACGTCAATATTTTTTGCAGATAGTATAACATAATTAGCAAAGACTTTATATTTTTTATTTGTTATAATATCATTATACATATTTTTTACAATATCTGAATTAATATTTGCTATATATCCTTCCGGAATTTGAATATTATTTAGCTCGCAATTATTTGAAATTTGTGATGAATATTATTTGATTGATTATTTAGAAAACCATTACCTACATCTAATACAAATTGTGCAAATTCTTTTTCTTTTGGCAAAACTTATATTTTCCGTTAATAAAAATATTTTAAATTGTTTCCATAAAACACTAAATTTTATCGATAATTTTATAATTTTACTACATGTAGCTCTTTCTTTTATAGGCAATGGTTGTCTAAAATCTCCACCCAGAAACATAATTTTACCACCAAAAGATAAATCATTATGCATAATATCACGTAATGTTCGATCCATAATCTCTAATACATAACGAGGTGCCATAGAAGCTTTATCAAAGATAAACACGTCTACAAGTTTTAAATAATCAGCCTCTTTAGATTGGATTTTAATATTCGATATACAGGGTGTAACAAAAAGATGGGGACAGACTTTGTGTGCTTGTAGGGGGGAGGGGGGTTGATATAAGTAATTTGAGTATAGGAATGCAGGTCCGCTGAAGCCTCGTTTCCGTGCTACAAGGCTGTGAAGTTGCCTAAATTTCCTGTGTAGATAAAGTGCCTTTCGGTAAAAGATAGCGAAAAATTTTATTTGAGAAAGCTATTCGGAATCAAAAATCAGGCCCGTATACCAAATTTTGAATCAATCAGCCTACTTTGATGTTTTTGCTTTTTTGCATTAAGTCAGGTATGTCATGAATCACGAATCTTGTGCTTTTTTTTGTGCAAAAAACGCACTTCCGTCCAGCGAGAATAGTCATCCGTAAGCGTTAGAAAATACCTGGCTTCTCCCCTGGATTCATTTCGCATCGGTCCGCATACGTCTGCGTGGATGATGTCCAATGGTTGACTGCTCTTACGAGATTTCTTATCGAATGGTAATACCGTAATCTTGGCTTCCGAACCAATCTCGTATTTAGTCGTTGTTCCATCATCCTTCAGGTGAAGACCGGATACTGCTTCCTTTTGGTTCATTTCCAAAAAATCGCGCCAGTTGAGGTGACCGAATCTCTCGTGCCAAATGGTCGTCAAAGATTTACGTATTCCCGTCGAGGCAGCACAGACCGATTCTTTCTCAGGTTTACGGAGAAAATATAGATCTCCTTTCCGATCTGCGACTAAGACTGTTGTTCCTTGTCGTTCTTTATCACTGCTCTTTCATTTGAGAATGTCACGCTATTTCCGGCCTCCGTAATCTTCGCTACAGAAATCAAATTACTTCGTACACTGAGAGAAAAAAATAGTTGCAGTTACCACAACTTCACTATAATTTTTAGTTATTTTTGGCGACAACTACATTTTTATAGTTATTTTAACAATGCAAATTATAGCTGACTCAATACTACATTATTGTTGTCATAGCTTTAGCATGAATTCATATAACCATATACATGATTTTATACACTATAACCTGCGATTTATATATATCAGGTCTACCGGAAAGTTCTGTCCGTTTTTGGAATAAAACAAAATACAAATTTTTATTACCGTCAATAAACTTTATTAAATAATGTAATTGCCATTATTCGGAGAAGTATTGTCAGCAACTGGATAATCTAAATACAGCAGTCCAAGAAAAGAGGCCGGTGATGTTCAATAGGAAGAACATCATACTGCATCATGATAATGCCAGGCCACATGCTGCTTTGGGGACTCGTCAAAAAATTGCAGAACTAGGCTGGGAAATTCTGTCGCATCCACCATATTCCCCGGACTTAGCATCCTCCGACTATCACTTGTTTTTGTCCTTACAAAATTTTTTGAGGGGCAAAAAATTCAAAAATGAAGAAGATATCAAATAAGCACTGGTTCAATTTTTCGCATCAAAAGATAAAACATTTTTCGAAAATGGGATATACAAATTGCCCTCACGCTGGCAAGAAATCATTAATAATAATGGCAATTACATTATTTAATAAAGTTTATTGACGGTAATAAAAATTTGTATTTTGTTTTATTCCAAAAACGGACAGAACTTTCCGGTAGACCTAATAGTAAATTGTACTATAAATATAATGATAATGACCATAATTGAAAGATCAAAAAACTATATGCCATAGTAATAAGTCGTACTTATATTAATAGTAATATTACACTTCTTATATATAATTAGGTCTACAATGTATATGGTTTTAACAGTTTCAGTTTATAATGTTTACTCAACTATAGAAAAAGTTTCTATTAACATGTTTTATTGAGAAAGATTTGAACATATTAATATGGTTAAAACAATTTCATAATAACTATTTGGGATTACTATGTTGAGTATAATAAAATAATCATTCATATGATATAGTTATTTTATTATAGAAGTAATGTGTGAGAAAGAATGTAAATATGAATAAGTCATTTTTTGATGAGTATTTATTTTATATTTACATACAAAATGTATCTTTTTTCGTATATTTATTCTTCAAAAAAAATATATTCTATTTATATATATTGTTGCGTCCCTGCGAGTCGTCTGTGGTAGTTAATCCTGAAGTTGCTCCCGTCTCTAAGAGATCATCTCCAAACACGTCGCTAAGGGTTGTTGAAAAACAACGGCGGACATCTTGAGAGGGAGATCGGCCATCTTGAGTCTCGCGACAGATGTCATTCCGGGCGGACATATTTGAGATTACGATTACCGTTATTACCCGTTCTGTGTTCCTTGTTTAATTGTGTGTTCTGTGTTATTATTAAAGTTCCTTGTGTTCTTTTAAAAGAGTGTTAATCATTTACGTCGCGGTGCGCGAGTGCCGTTTGTGTCGCGCGTGTTTGAGTATTATCGAAGTCGACGCGCGGACGCAACAATATCTATATATTATATTTTTTCATTACAGCATATTAAAAAGAAATTAAATAATATTGTAGTTTGTGAAACATAAATTGTGAAACATAAAAGATATTATAAAAGATAATCTTATAAAAGATATTCTGTTTATGGAACATTATAAAACAGAAAAAAGATTACAGAACTTAATGTACTTAAACTTAATATTAACTTAGTATCTTTTTTCATATATTTATTCTTCAAAAAAATATATTCTATTTATATATATCTATATATTATATTTTTCCATTACAGCATATTAAAAAGAAATTAAATAATATTGTAGTTTGTGAAACATAAATTGTGAAACATAAAAGATATTATAAAAAATAGTCTTATAAAAGATATTCTGTTTATGGAACATAAAACAGAAAAAAAAATTACAGAACTTAATGTACCTAAACTTAATGTTTTACTTAAAAACAAGTTATAAAATAAAAAATAAAATACATACACATTAGAAAATATTCTCTTTTTTAAAATCTTCATATAAATCACTTAAGTTGTATATACAGGGTGTCCCCAATTTAAATGTCAAAACTTTAGGAGCGTGTAGGGGACCGATAAACTAAGACAAAAAGTCGTTTAGAGATTTGCTCGTTTTTGCTTCGTTTTGAAGAAAATCGCAAAAAATGAAACAAATAATTTTCACCAAAAAACTTAAAACAACACTTAAATTATTAGATTTATCAAAAAGTATTATAAAATAAAAATTGTAGAACATGGAATTAAGAAAAGAGAGTGAGTTAAAATCCTCCTGAAGTAAAATTAGAGGATTGTAGATAAATACGCGAAATTTTGTTTCTAATCTAATTTTACCTCAGGAGGATTTTAACTCACTCTCTTTTCTTAATTCCATGTTCTACAATTTTTATTTTATAATACTTTTTGATAAATCTAATAATTTCAGTGTTGTTTTAAGTTTTTTGGTGAAAATTATTTGTTTCATTTTTTGCGATTTTCTGCAAAACGAAGCAAAAACGAGCAAATCTCTAAAGGACTTTTTGTCTTAGTTTATTGGTCCCCTACACGCTCCTAAAATTTTGATATTTAAATTGGGGACACCCTGTATATCCACTAGAAAATAATAGAATATTTTTCAATAACTAATGTTACAGAATACGTTTTAATAACTAATATAATAGTTATCATCTGCTTTCTGAATTAATGTATATACTTTGAAATACTGTACACAGTCGAAATTTATGGTATCATATTTTTCCGATATATTTACAGCATAAGCTTGATAATGATTATCGAAGTATGTTGCAAACAGATATTTTATAGTATCATAGAAATGTGACGGTGACAATAAAGATACATCTGTATTAGTTTTAAAAATATTTGCAATTTCTGCAAATAAAGGAAAGTTGTCGTTATTAATTCCTATCAAGATGATCGATCCTCTTTTAAGCATTACATTTTCAAAACAAACACTTTTCACTTGGGTATAATTTGTACAATTTAACAAAACTTTTTTGTGACAAACTAATGAATTGCTTTTTTTTATGTCACATACGGTAAATTACCCGATTGCAATTTTATTAATAAATTGCTTAACATTATTTGTTGTTTAATTGCAATACTGTAACACACGTTTATTCTACTACTAATTGCACGGGCATATTGTTTTAAGGGACGATGTTTAGCTTCAAATCTCATTGACCACAGGGAACGAAGCGGTCCAACAATTTTCATAATTCAAGGATAATGTAACATTAGATGATGTTTAAGTTTCAAAATTTCTCTAAACAAATCGATGTATAGCATATGATGTTCATTAATCAAGTTTTCTAGTAGATCTGTTGCCGATTCAGTAACACTGTGTTGAAGTGTAATAGAAAGGATTTTTCGTAATAATATAAAAAGTTCCCAATATCTGTCATTAGAATTAGTTATGAGATCACCAAATATTAAACCAGCATTTAATACAAAACTTAGCATTTCGGAAGCAGACATTTTAATAGATTTTTTAAGTAATTGTGAATTTGAAATTGTAGGAGGGCGGTTTGACATCGGATCAAAATTAAAAAACTGTAAACGCCAGTTCAAAGTATCTAAAGTAAAATATTGTTGTTCTACAATACACTAATGCAAAATATAACTCATTTCATATACACATACGCCTTCCAATAAATCATGCATGATATCAATGCTATAATTTTCAATTGCATGAAAACTTGTTAAAACATTAAATGCGCAATTTTCTTTTATACCGGAAATAGTTACGTTGTTAATTGTTATATCTTCTGCATAATTTACTTTATCGCGTAATGCATTGACATCTTCGCTACATAACTTCCGAGATATATCTTTCGAAACTTTACAAAATCGACAGCATTTGTCCGCAGAGAAACTTTCGACAAATCCCAAAATGCCATATAATTCCAAAATTATCGCCGATAATTAATGCAAGTTTAAAATATACTTGAATATTTTTAGATTCTATCATTAATTGAATGCCTTCTGTTTCTAGAATCATTAATTCCTTAATTAAATATGAATAAATTTGTTCTCTCGGAAACAATTTCGAATCATCTGCATGATATAATTGAGTAAGAAAGATGTTATCTAATTTCGAATACAATTCTGGTGGTAGACATGGTATTGAAATGTACATTCCGCTTAATTTATATATACCCGCATGTGATCCAAGCGGATTTGCTATTTCAAAAGCATCTTCGTATAAAAATAAAGGAATAGTTATCGATGTACTGTTTGAGATTTTTGATTTCCAGAAATGAGTCTGTATAATGTTATAAATTTCATTATCATTTTTAATCAATATGTCGATATACTTGCAAGTTTTTTCAAATACATCACCTATTTCGAAAAATATTTTTAATATTTCTTTTAATGGTATTAATTGTCCACATACATTTTGAATTTTTAATGCATTCTCATTTCTTATATCCATAGTTCCAAAGAATATTCGTTTAGGTTTAATGTAATATCCAAGATTAGTTAATAATTTGTTTCGTTTATATTCACTATCAAGATCGCTAAAAGCATTTTGCAATATTTCAAATTTTTCAATTATATGATTCGAATTTGATTCCGTAAGAGATATACATTTTTTTAAATCATTTACATAGCTTGTGTTAAGAAATAAATGAAATATACGCATAATCCGATCAATTTGTATTCGAGATAATGTATCATCTGAGTGTAACGAAGAAATCATTTTCAGTGCAAGTATACGAAGTACATTTTGTGTAATTTCAATGTTTAAGTCTTTATTAAAAATTGTATCGTTGCTATCAAATTCGATTTCATTGTTAGAAATGTTTACCAATTCAAAACTTGTTTTGTTCAAACTTGATTTTTGAAATATTTCAGATTCTAATTTAATTTCGTCATTAAAAATATTTTCTATTTCTTTTACATTTACAGTTGATTTTTGAGATATTTGAGATTCTAACATTGCTCCTTCAAAATGTTTGCATCTTTTATGCTTATTAAGCATTTTATTATCTGAGAAAGAACGATTACAATTTTTAAATTGACAAATATATTTGATACAATTCAAGTGTGCATGATGCTCAAACTGCATATGCAGTTTTAGATATTTTTTAGAAAAAATGTTAGAACAAAACTGACACTTTATCATTGTTAAGGATATATATACTGATATTAAAAATATAGATGATATTAAACATATAAGTGATTTATATGAATTTTTTTAATAAAACCATAAATTGTTCCAATTTTTCAAGTTACTCACTCAAAGCATCCATGAGTTCTTGTAAATCGTGCCAAATAGTATCCACAGAAACAAAATTTCGAGTATATTTTGCGTTATTAATATTGTTTATATGGTATTGTAAAAAATACCACACCATTTCGGAATCAACTGGATATCTTGCATCCAGCGCAAAGAAAACTTGGAAGCACAAATTCACTGCATTGATCAGACTCGTTGATTCATATTTAACGTTATTTACAATAACATAAAAAGCCGTCAGATTTACAATTGAACCAATTGTTACCACCATCGGCTGCAGTGTCAACCCAAAAGCTTCAAGTTTCTCTTTTCGTTTTTGTAATTTAGGTTCCAATTCTGCTATACGCTAAAGAAAATAAAATGATAATATTAAATATTGAGATTATTTTTTATGAATAATATGATTTTTCAAAAATATATTAGAATTTGCTTACAGGAATACGACAAATAAAGCTTTCAGCAGTTTCTGCTTTAGAAGGTTTCCATTTTTTCTTGTTGCCCGTTTTCACATTACGTGATTGAAATAAATACGGTAATATGAGGAGACTTAATGTTTCGAGAGATATATCTAAAATTAATATACAGGGTGTCCTAGACCACCCGTACACCCTTTTTCATTCCAAAACTAAGCATTTTAGAGAAAAACATTTTGAACAAAAATTGTATGGTTTTGAGGGGAACATAAGATGGTGTCATTGGTTTGACCTTGGATGGCATCGTTAAGGTCAAGTCAAGGACACCTTTAATTTCTTTAATGGAATCCCCTATTTTTTATTGCATATTCTTATAGCTTATCCCGAGAGCTTTTCAAAACACTATAATAAAGTATTTTTTTATTAAATACTTTTTGAGTTATTTTATATTTTAATCTGACATATTTTGATATAAAAAATAAAATATCTCGTAAAATATTTAGTTTTCGATAATCTTACTGTAATACTTTTATGTACAGAATAATGAGACAAATCAATTAGTAAAAAAAAATAATTGTTTTTAAAGAAAAGGTATGTAATTATTTACAATGTATTTTTTAAAACAATTATTTGTTTTTTTCTTTACACTAAAAAATATGTCAGAATAAAACATAAAATAACTCAAAAAGTACTTAATAAAAAAATACTTTATTATAGTGTTTTGGAAAGCTCTCGGGATAAGCTATAAGAATATGTAATAAAAAATAGGGGATTCCATTTAAGAAATTAAAGGTGTCCTTGACTTGACCTTAACGATGCCATCCAAGGTCAAACCAATGACACCATGTTATGTTCCCCTCAAAACCATACAATTTTTGTTCAAAACGTTTTTCTCTAAAATGCTTAGTTTTTGAAAGAAAAGGGGTGTACGGGTGTTCTAGGACACCGTGTATAAATAATTTTAATAATAATTTTCACGATCATTATAAAAGCTCTGTCTTTAAAACAAATTTCAAAATTTAAACAAAATTTAAACAATAATTATGAAAAGAGTAGTAAAATGAACCAATACAAAATGTTATCGCAAATTCGAATATTTAGCTGCATAATATTTTAATAATTATTTTATAACAAAAAAATATTATATGTATGAAAAGAAATTTATATATATACATACCATTATGCAATTCACACAATGATGAGCACACTTCTTTTTTTATAGCAAGATTTAATATGTATGGAGCAATTTTGAACCACTTTTTTGGAAAAATATATGCATATATTCCTGTTTCTATCTCAAAATCAATTTGTAACTGCAATAATTGACAATATATAAATAAATTAGATAAGAACTTATAAAATATTTATGAATAAATTACAGACATTGCAATTTTATGTGTATAATTACCAGTACGGCACCAATGGAAGTTTTTAAGGTGGGATATTCTTCATAATAATTTATAATTGAAGTTCCTCTATTCCTTGCTTTAAATGTTTCTTTCCAAAGATTTTCGAGATTTGGATCATCCGGTTGAATTGTACGCAATCTGAGTAATGCTTCTTAACAATCAGAAATATTTTCAATGTTCTTGTTTTCATCTACTTTTTCTTGTTGTTTAATGTATTTTTTAAGATTATTGTACTTGTCCCAAAGTTTGCCGTTAGCAAGACGTTTGAATTTTGTATTAGATGGAACATAATACGTCGATGCTTTTTCATATTTAAAAATGCTGACTATTGCTGCAGACCACTCTTGAAATTGTGTAGTTATTCTACAATATTAGAATAAAGAGGAATAAATAAATAAAAGAAAACACTATATAAAATTTCGTAAGATATACTATATACCTTTTAGATTTGCAAAGAAGTTTGTCAATAATCATATGGCAGAGTTTATTACGGTTTGATGAAGTCAATCGTGTTTGGTCTAAGATTTTTTGACCACAGCTTGATTCAGAGAGTAATTCTTTTAGAATCTAAAGGAGAAACATATAAAATATAAATAATAAAAATTCTTAAAATTGCTTAACTCTCATGCTTGATGAGATATGTATGCATACATAATTGAAAAACTATAACTTATAAATATGAAGAAATCAATCTAGACACGCAATACTTTGATTTATTTTGTTACGATTTTCAATATGTTTTATTAAGACATGAGAAAAGAATATTACGCAGTTAATATTTTCATGTCTTATGATTCAGTCCTTAAATTTACAAATAATAAAAGAAGTATCAATTTTTATATAAATCTGTCTAGTCAAAAGCATATAAAGATGAAAAAAATGTTGCAAAATTTAAACAAAATATATATACCTTTCCATAATCTTGAGATGAGCTTCTCGAAGAACTACTTGCTATACTAATCGTATCTTCAGAATCACTTCTATATAATTTATTTGGGATTTCCTAAATCACACACACAAATAATATTCATGAATAAATATTTCAATAAATTAAAAAAAGGATTATGAAATACAAAATTTATAATATGTTAAAGAAAGAGAATGCTCAATTCAATTTAACTTAATAAAATATAGAAAAATTAATTTAGTATTTCAATAATTTGTTTTTAGGGTTTCAAAGCAAATATTGTTTATTAATTACAAAATTAAAAATTGTTTATTAATTATAAAATGATAAAAATAATACAAATACATTTTTACTCAATTCTGTAATTTATAAAAAATTTCGATATAATATTAAGAATTTCAAAAAAATTCTAATTGATTCAATAAAATTGAAAAAACAAATGCAAATATAAAAAAAATTTTATTAATTCTAATACAATATAGAAATGTATTATATAATTTTACAATATTAACAAAACTAAATAATCTTTAATAATAATATTGTAAATAAAAAAAATACTAATACTTGTAATTGTTTTAAAATAAGATAAAAAACGCTTTCACATAATCAATAAAATTAAAATAATCAAAAGAATGAAATTTTAGTATAAAGAAAAGAATTTCTTACTAATTCTAACAAAAATAAAATCATATGATGCAGAAATTATCTTACCAAAACTGAACTTTCATTTTCACTTTGAAGCAATCTTTTTCGATTTTGAAAGAAACAAAAACGCTTTCCGATTATAGGAATTAACTCTTTAATCATAGATTCAGGCATATGTAGGAATGCCTCCTCGTCAATTTGTTCATCTAACCAAGTAAAAATAGGACATAATTATTATCATGTCTTATATTAATAAAAATAAAATAATAACCTTTAAATTTCTCAATATATTCAGAAAGACCCCATGCTTCCAATTTTTGTTCAATAAAATTTGACATTGTACTTTTAAAGATATTAAACTAATATAACCAATCTGTAAAAATATATAATATGTTAAAGAAAACAATTAAAAAATATAAACTATTATATTTTCAAATAAAATACTCTATAAAGTTTAAATAAATAAACAAATCCTAATAGAATAATGTGAAATTGAAAACGTAAAATTGAACGCAATATTTATCTAGATAGCAGGCATGTCCAAAAAACATCAATAGAAGACTTATCGTGTATAGTTAATTTAGCCACTTTCGCGATTTTAAACAAGTTATATAAGGATCTCGCCTTTTGCTTCAAGAGGGAAGTCCCTTAAGGGTTGCAGCGCAAAAATCAAAATCATATCGATATGATAGCGCATAAATCGAAGACTTATCGTGTATAGTTAATTTACCCATTTTCGCAATTTTAGCCGAGTTGTATAAGGATCTCGCCCCTCGCATCAAGAGGGAAGTCTCTTAAGGGTTGCAGCGCAAAAATCAAAATCATATCGATATAATAGCACATAAATCGAAGACTTATCGTGTATAGTTAATTTACCCATTTTCGCGATTTTAAACGAGTTATATAAGGATCTCGCATTTGGCTTCAAGAGGGAAGTCCCTTAAGGGTTGCAGCGCAAAAATCAAAATCATATTGATATGATGGCGCATAAATCGAAAACTTATCGTGTATAGTTAATTTACCCATTTTCGCGATTTTAAACGAGTTGCATAAGGATCTCGCCCTTTGCATCAAGAAGGAAGTCCCTTAAGGGTTGCAGCGCAAAAATCAAAATTATCAGGAGATTATAGCGCATAATTAGCGCATAAATCCTGCGTATTTGTTTTTCAAAATTAGTTGTTATTAATGTGTGGGGGGCTCGCTGACTGTCCACTCAGCCCCCCCACAAAAAAAAATTTTTTTTTGCTAAACTAAAAGAGCGCACAATTTTTTTTTATGGGTTTGGTGAGCGCATAATTATATAATTTTTTTATTGAATTTGTGCAATGTGGGGGGTCCAGCTAGGCAGACGTGTCGGGTACATGTAGCGTGTTCTTCAGATATACGAATCTAGTCGTGTCTCCGCCTGTAGCAGCAATCCTTACAGTATCCTTCGCCTTTACGTCAATGGAGCCATGATTCGCTAAGTTAAGTTTTTGGTTATCGGTGCTCACACTGATAAAAAAATATAGTTGAAATTACTATAAATTCATTATAATTTATAGTATCTTGAGGCGCCAAGCATATAGAATAGTGCTCTTTACTAAAAAAAACATAGTTGATGTAATGCGAAAATATAGTTTATAAAATCATAATATTCATTTCGTGTAACCATATGGTTATGATTGTCATTACTAAAAATATTGTTAAACCAAACATAAGATTACAAAATACAGTAACTATATACTAATAGTAACCCGTATTCATAGTAATAGTAATATATGTAGTAATAGTTCATACTATCATTTATGGTTAAGTAAACAATGTTCGTATGGTTCGCACAACATAATTTTAAAAAGTTAATTCAACGATACTAAAAAATTCATTTAACATTTCTTTATTGAAACGGATTGTACATTATTTATATAGTTGGAGGTACTATACAATAAATGGATTGCTATACTATATACTAATAAGGATTACATACTATATTTTATACTTATTTTGTACTATAAGAATATATACACCTTGTACATTGCATCTAATACATATAAAAAATATTAAGTTATATACAGGGTGTCCTAGACCACCCGTACACCCCTTTTCTTTCAAAAACTAAGCATTTTAGAGAAAAACGTTTTGAACAAAAATTGTATGGTTTTGAGGGGAACATAAAATGGTGTCATTGGTTTGACCTTGGATGGCATCGTTAAGGTCAAGTCAAGGACACCTTTAATTTCTTAAATGGAACCCCTATTTTTTATTGCATATTCTTATAGCTTATGTCAAAAGCTTTCCAAAACACTATAATAAAGTATTTTTTCATAAAGTACTTTTCGAGTTATAAGGCTTGAAAGTTACAATATTGTGATATAATATTTTGTTAAGTATTTATTTTTCAAATTCCTTACTTTTTATTTTTGCAAACAATACGAATCAATTAATGTAAAGAAAACACATAATTTTCCTAAAGAAACACTTGTTGTGTAACTGCTTATTGCATATTCATTATTTGCTTAGCTTCTCACGATTGGGGGTGCTTAATTTGCGTGAGTCCCCTTGCCTCTCACGATTGGGGGTGCTTGATTAACGTGAGTCCCCTTGCCTCTCGCGATTCGGGGTGCTTGATTAACGTGAGTCCCCTTGCCTCTCGCGATTCGGGGATGAATGCAGTATGTACATGCTATGTGTTTGTGTTTGCTCAAGCGATGTGTTCAAATTGAGCACATTTTCTGCAATGCAAGCATCTACTCTATTTTGAAAGCTATTGGCTGCTCGAAGAATTTCATCAGCATCTAAAGATTGAATTGCTTCATTTATTCTACAGATCATATTGTCCCTCGTAGTCGTGCGTTCACGGTAAACCAAGTCTTTTATTCTTCCCGACAAATAATAATCAAGGACAGTGAGGTCTGGTGATCGGGGTGGATAATTGATAGGACCGTATTTGCCTATCCACCTGTTAGGAAACATAACATTTAATACTGCACAAGCAACTCTGGATGTATGTGATCGACATGCATCTTGCTGGAACCACATGTCCAGGCGCAATTGCAGAGGAAGATTTTCTAGTAAGATAGGAAGATCTGTCTCTAATAAGACGGAATATCTATCACCGTTTATATTTTCGTCGAAGAAAATAGGACCTACGATTTGACTTCCAATAATGCCGCACCAAACATTGACTTTCCAAACGTTTTGATGATCCATTTCTCTCAACCAGTGAGGATTAACTTGTGCCCAATAACGGTAGTTCCAAGTATTGACAGACCCATCACTTTTAAATGTACATTCGTCAGAAAATAAAATTTTTAAATGAAAATCAGGTGGCTACTGTCTTATCCAGTTGCAAAACGCAAGTCTTTGTCGGAAATCGTTATAATTCAATGCTTGGTGAACAGACATCCTATAAGGGTGAAACTTGTTTTCCTTTAAAATGTGCGAAATAGTATTACGAGTAATATTAGAATCTAGTTGGGACTTCCGCTTCCGGTGGCAAAGAAGTGTGCATCATAGGTGCTGGCGTGCGTGGTGGACTGCGTATAAAGTGAGAAAGTGGAGGGTGATTGAGCGGAGAGTGTGCTAGGGTGAGAGTGAGGGTGCGAGAGAGTGAGGGAAGAGAAGGGCGGAAAGTGAGATAGGGAGTAAGGGAAAATAAAGGGAGATTACGAGGTGAGAAAACGTGGCAGTTAAGTCAAAGAGTATAGAGCATACAGAGAGTGGAGACTAGGCAGATGACAGCGACAGGAGTTGGTATAGAGGGCGCGGTAGAGAATAAGATGGCGCAGTCATCCGCGAAAGAGGCGAAAGAGAGAAGAGGTAGTTACGGGAACATAGAGGAGATGCTAAAAAGGAAAAGGGGGGATCAAGGGGAAGTGAAACAGGAAGAGGAGACTTTCAGAAGCGTTAAAAAGACGACAGGAGTACTAAAGGATCCGGTGTTAGGATGGTTAGGAGAAGAGGAGATGCAGGAAATAATAAAAAGTTGGAGGAATGAAATGGAGGATTTAGTGAGGGAGATGAGAAGTATGAAGGGATGGAAGGAGGAAATACGAAATCTGAAAGAGGAAGTTAAAGAAGGAATTAAAGAACAGGGGAAAATGATGAGAGAGGTGGAAGAATTGAGAAGGGAATTCGGTGAGTGGGAAAAAAGATGGTTGGAGAAAAGGGAGGAACTGAGGTGGAGTATCAAAATGATGGAGAGGAAAATAGAGAAATTAGAAAAGCGCGGTATAGGGGAAGTAGAAGAGAGTAAGGCATTAAGACGGGAGGGAGATGAAGAGATGGGGAATAAGGTAAAGGAGATAGAGAGAAGAATGGAAAGAAGGGAGAAGGAGGAAAGAAAGAGAAATGTTCTGATTAAAGGGGTAGAGGTGAAGGAGGGGAGAAGAAGGATAGCGATAGAGGAGGCATTTGCTAGTATAGGGGTGAAAATGGAGATAGAGGGAGTAAAAAAGATAGGGGGAGGTTTGGAGGGAAGGAGGGAGATGAGTTTAGTAAGACTGAAGGATGAAGAACAAAAAAAGGAAATTTAGGATAAGAAGAAAATGTTGAGAGGCAGGAAGGAGAGAATTATGGAGGACTGGACATGGAAAGAAAGAAGAATGAGATGGAGGTTAGAGGAGATGGCGAAGGAAGAAAAAAGGAAAGGGAGGAAAGTGCGGATAAGTTATGGAAAAATCAGAATAGATGAAAAATGGTGGAGGTGGAACGAGGAGGAAGAAGTTTTGAAGGACGGGAATGGAAATGTAAAAAAAGAAGAAAGGCTAAAAAATAAGGAAGGAGAGATAGTGAGCGAGCAGGGGGAAATGTAGGAAACGGGAGAGAAGAAAGTAGAGGGGAGAGAGGAACGCGGGAGAGGGGAAGGGAGGAGCAAGAGGGAGTATGGAAGGTAGTGTTTTGGAATGTAGCAGGGGTGGGAAATAAGGATAGAGAGTTTTGGCAAAAGATCAAGGGATGGGATGTAATAGTGATGTCGGAGACATGGTTAGAGGAGAAGGGATGAGGAAAGTTAAAAGATAGATTACCGAAGGAGTTTACATGGAAAGTGCAGATAGCAAAGAAAAGTAATAGAAAGGGAAGAGCGAGGGGAGGTATGCTGTTAGGAGTGAAGAAGAATATAAGGGTAGAAGAAGAAGGGGAGGAGGAAGAGGAGGGAAGAAGGGTCTGCAAGTTAAGCATGGGGGGAGAGAACTGGAGAATAGTGGGTATATACGTAAACGGGGATGTGGAAAGAAAGATGGAAGGTGTAAAGAGTTGGATAGAAGAAGGGGAAGAGGAGATTAAGACATTAATAGGGGGGGACTTTAACGCGAGGACAGGAGAGAAAGGAGGGTGGACGAGCGAAGAGGAACTAAGGAAAGGGGAAAAGGGAAGGAGATCGAAGGATAGGAAAATGAATAAAGATGGAAGAAAAATGATAGACTGGATAGAGAAAAGGGGATGGACAATACCAAATGGAAGCATAAAGGGGGACGAGGAGAGAGAGTTCACATACACCGGGGGAAGGGGAGAGACAGTTATTGACTATATTCTAGGTGACGAGAAGGTAAGAGAAAAAATAGGGAGGATAGAAATAGGAGAGGAGGTGGACTCAGATGATCACCCGGTGATAGCATGGGTTAAGGGGAGCACGAGCAGGGGGGTGAAGAAACAAGGCAACGTCAGGAAAGGAAAAAGGGGGGTATGGGACGAAAAAGGGAAAGAGATGTTTAGGAAAAAATTGGGAAGTGTGAGGAGAGGAGAGGTTAAGATACAGGAGGAAATAGAGGAAATGGGAAAGATATTAAGGAAGACATTAGAGATATGGTGAATGAGGAGATAGCGATGGGAGAATGGAAGGAATATTTTATGGATCTGTTAGGGGGAGTGGAAGGGAAAAGTGATAAGGGGAGGAAGGGAAAGGAGAGAGGATGGGGGAGATGCAAAGGTAGGGTTAGAATTAGAAGAAGTTAAGAGGGTGATAGGAGGGCTGAAAGGGGGGAAAGCGATAGGAATGGATGGGATACCGAACGAAGTCTGGAAATACGGGAGGGGGGGAAGAGCTGGAAAAATGGGTGTGCGAGGCATGTGGGAGGGTATGGAAGGGAGAGGGGTGGTCAGAGGAATGGAAAGAGGGCATCATTGTACCGATAGTGAAAAAAGGGAGGGGAGTAGAAACAAAAGATTATAGAGGAGTGACGCTAATGCCGTCAATTTAAGATATACGCGGCGACTTTAGGGGAGAGATTGAAAGAAGAGATGGAGACAAAGGAGGTGCTGTCGGAGAGCCAAGCGGGGTTTAGAAAAGGAATGGGAACAGTAGACCAGATATACGCGCTAAACTACCTAATTAACAGACAGATAGGTAAGAATGGAGGAAAAATGACGGCGGTATTTATAGATCTGAAGGCGGCATTTGATTCGGTGGACAGAGAGATTCTAATAAGCGGGATGAGGGAAAGGGGTATAAGAGAAGGATTGGTGAAAAGGATAGAAGAAATAGTAAGGGAAACAAAGAGTAGGGTGAAAGTAGGAGATAGGACGGGAGAGGAATTTTGGACAGCGAGAGGGTTAAGGCAGAGATGTCCACTGAGTCCAATGTTATTCAATGTTATCCTGGCGGACTTAGAAGAGGACATGACAAGAGGCGGCTGGGGAGGAATACGATTAGGAGAAGAAAAGATATATACACTGGCGTACGCGGATGACGTGGTGTTAATGGCGGAAGGAGAACAAGATATGAGAGCTATGCTGAGTAGATTAGAGAGATATCTGGACAAAAAAGGCCTGGAATTGAACGCGGAAAAGACGAAAGTAATGAGATTTAGAAAGGGAGGGGGGGGGAGAAAGAAGATAGATTGGAGATGGAAGGGGAAGAAATTACAAGAAGTGAAGCAATTCAAATATCTGGGGTACACTATACAAAGGAATGGAGGGCAGGAGGCACACGTAAAAGAGAGGAGAAGAAGGGCGGTCATAGTGATGAGGGAAGTTTGGGGAATCGGGAAAAGGCTATGGGGAAAAGACTGGGAAAGGAGAATATGGCTGTATGACACATTGGTGTGGACGGTAATGGGGTATGGAGCAGAGATATGGGGATGGAAAGAGAGAAAAGAGATAAAGGGCATACACGATAGGTACTTGAAATGGACAATGGGAGTAGACTGGAAAACGCCAGGGTAGGAATTTCGAAAAAAGACTAGAGGAAGGGAAGGGAGGGAAAATAGCTAGAAAATGTTGGTTAGAGATGAGGGAGAGATGGAAAAAAGGGAGGAGGATAGGGGCATGGGAGCAGGAAAAAGAGGAGTTTCTTAAAGAAAGAGGGGTACAAGGCAAGGAGGAAGAGGAAAGGGATTATGAGGAGTTAGAAGAGAGAGATAGGAGAAAGCAGAAGGAAGAAAGGGAAAAGAAAATAGAAGAATCGAGGTACAATAAGTGGTACAGAAGAGTGAGGGCATCCCAGAATATTTGAAAAAGGGATGGGCGGAAAGTAGATGGAGAAGAGTATTAAGATTGAGAATGGGAAACGAAATAAGAGAAGGGTTATACTGGGAGAGAGAGGAGAAGAGGACATGCAGAGTGTGTGGAGGAGTGGAAGAGACTTGGGAACATGTATGGGAAGGGTGTACGGAAGAGGGGAGAGGAAGGGAGGAGAGCTGGCAGGGTGCTGTGGAAAGGATGCTGGGAGGAGATGGAGGAGGAGAGGAATGGATGAAAGAGGTAGAAAGAGCGAGAGGGGGAGAGAGCAGGGAAGGGGAAAAGGGGGAAGAAGAGGGAGAGGGGAAAGGAGGTAGTAAAAGGGGTGAACGTATGAAGGTGGGGTGAGAGAGTGAAGGGGGAGGGAAGGGAAGGAGAACAGGGGTAAGGAGGAGTATGAGAGAGAAAGAGAGGAGGAGAGAGAGAGTGAGAGAGGGAGAGAGAGAGAAAGAGAGAGAGGGTGGAGGCTGAAAGAAGAATGAAAGAGGAAAGATGGGCGGAAAATGATAAGGAAGAACAGCGGAAGCGGGGGCCCAGTAAAGATAAGGTTTAGTGTAAGATAGACGTAAGTAGAATGTAAGTTAGAGATAAGGCAAGTAGGAGAACAAAGCGGAGAGAGAGAGAGAATGATGGGAGGAGCGATGATAAAGCGAGGCAGGTACAAAATGTAATAGGTTAAGGTAATAGGATAAGGTGAATGTAAAGATTGAAACCCCATTGGGGAACAATAAACTTCTACATACATACATACATACATTAGAATCTAGTTCTCGGCGTCTTAAAGAATCATGAGGATTCAGTTCTGCCGATGCAAGAACTTCTGCTGCTCTTTCATCCCTAACTGGACGGCGAATCTACCTTTGTTATGTTGAGGCTGAACGACACCTTTAGTTTTGATTCGATTAGCCAAACGTGAAAAAACGTTTCGCGAATGAGGAATCCGATCAGGATACCGCTCTCGCCACAATTTTTCAGCTGCAGCGAATGTACCTTGACACTCACCCAAAATTAGCAACATATCATATGCCTCTTCATTCGAATAAGACATGGCTAGATAAACCGAAAATAATAAATATGAATTAGCCCGAATTGAATATTTTACGACTTTTTTTGAAAAAATTTTTTTGGGATGTTCTGTTAGAAGTACATAAATAGGAGGCTTTGCTTCCGTCAAAGCGTGCTGCAAAAGTAAAAGAGGAAGTTCTAGTAGCGTTCTAATGCCTGTCGCAAGTTACACAGGATAATAATGAGATACACGGAGTGACACACGCGAATGACGCCACGCGAATGACAACAATGCTTTTTCAATAACTATCAATCACGCAATAAAAAATCGGTACTCTTCTTTCCTGATGGTATACGCTAAATTTAAGTCTTTGTCGAAAATAATTCAATATGTACTTGGTGAATAGACATTCTGTAAGAATGAAACTTAATGCATAAATGTGAATGCCTACAGAGATTACACAGCGCGCAATAGTTTATTCCAGGTATTTTAGACATTCCTCTTAACAAGAACACAAGAATTGCACTCATTGTAAATGGCATTAAAATTGTTCTTCAGTTTTGTAGATTAATGCGCTATGTACTGTGCCACGCTACGCCCTAACACAAGTGTTTCTTTAAGAAAATTATGTGTTTTCTTTACATTCATTGATTCGTATTGTTTGCAAAAATAAAAAGTAAGGAATTTGAAAAATAAATACTTAACAGAATATTATGTCACAATACTGTAACTTTCAAGCCTTATAACTCGAAAAGTACTTTACGAAAAAATACTTTATTATAGTGTTTTGGAAAGCTCTCGACATAAGCTATAAGAATATGCAATAAAAAATAGGGGATTCCATTTAAGAAATTAAAGGTGTCCTTGACCTTAACGATGCCATCCAAGGTGAAACCAATGACACTATCTTATGTTCCCCTCAAAACCATACAATTTTTGTTCAAAACGTTTTTCTCTAAAATGCTTAGTTTTTGAAAGAAAAGGGGTGTACGGGTGGTCTAGGACACACTGTATATATATATATATATATATATATATATATATATATATATATATATAAACACGTTATATATTTATAATAATAAACTCACTTAATTCATAACATTATATATTAACGCCGTATGACGTGTATACGCTAAAGCCAATAAGATGGAGAACTTATAACATATATACAGATTGGCATAATAGTTCTAAAATGGTATATTTCCATTTATTAAGACTATTATGCCATCCTGCTAACATTTTGTGAATACAAGAATACCGCAACAAAAAGTTTTGCTTTTTTTTACTCTAATATACTTCCCCACATCTAAAATATAAATATTGCTTTGAAACAAATTAAATAAACAAAAAGAAAAAAAATTGTTTTGCACATGTAAAATATCAATTATAATATTTCATATTAATACACAAGTACATGTGTATTTTCTTAATAGAGAACGCAACGCAAATAGAGAACAAAGATGTACGTTGTAATACAGTTATAATTCCTGATACAACATAAATTATATTGTATATATATATATATATATATATATATATATATATATATATATATATATATATATATATGTATATATATATGTATATATGTATATATATATGTATATATATGTGTATATATATATATATATGTATATATATGTGTATATATATATATATATATATATATATATATATATATATGTGTGTATATATATATATATATATATATATATATATATATATATATATATATATATATATATATGTATATATATGTGTATATATATATATATATATATATATATGTATATATATGTGTATATGTATATATATATGTATATATATATATATATATATATATATATATATATATATATCCGGAAAATAAGACAATGCATTTTTAATAACTAATATAAAAATCACAATCTCCTTTTTCAATTAATGTGTATACTTTATAAAACTGCAAATAGTCCACATTTACGGTATGAAATTTATCTGAAATATGTATAGCATACGCTTGATAATGAATATCAAAATACTTTGTAAACAAATATTTTACATTAGCAGTAAAATCAGATGGTACATATACTCTGTTACATACGTTTATGGTGGTTTTAAAAATGTCCATAATTTCCACGAATATAGGGCATTCATCATCGTCAATACCTAATAAAACAATCAAGCCTCTTGTAAGCGTTACATTTCCAAAGGAAACATTTTTCAATACGATTCTGTTTGTGCAGTTATTTAATAATATATTGTTAATAATATTTAATGAATTATCTTCTGTGTATGTGATATATGATGCACCACCACATTGTAATGTGATGAAGAATGTGCTTAACATTAATTGATGCTTAACAGCAATACTATAACATATGTTTTTTCTGCAAGTTATTGCTCGTGCATACTGTTTTAAAGGACGATGTTTCGCTTCAAATTTTATTGACCATAAAGAACGGAGCGGTCCAACAATTTTCATAATTCGAGGATAGTGTAACATTAGATGATGTTTAGGTTTCAAAGTTTCTCCAAATAAGTCAATATATAGCATATGATGTTCATTAATTAAATTTTTTAGTAGATCTGCTGTCGATTCAGTAACACTATATTGAAGTGTTATAGAAAGAATTTTTTGTAACAATATAAAAAGTTCCCAGTGTCTGTTATGAAAATCAGTTATGAGATCATCAAATATTAAACCAGCATTTAAAAAAAAATTTAGCATTTCTGAAGCAGACATTTTAATATATTTAGTATGTAATTGTGAATTTGAAATTGTAGGAGGGCGGCTAGATGTGGAATTAAAATTAAAAAACTCTAAACGCCAGTTTAAAGTATCTAACGTAAACAATCGTTATTGCACAATAAAATGGTATAAAATATAACTTATTTCGTAGACACATACGCCTTCTAATAAATCGTGCATAATATCAACACTATAATTTTCAATGGCATGAAAACTGTATAAAATATTAAATGCACAATTTTCTTTAATACCCATAATACTTACATTATTCATTGCTACGCCTTCTGCATAATTAATTTTATTGCGTAATGCATTAACATCTTCGCAACATAACTTACGAGACGTATCTTTCGGTATTTTACAAAATCGACAGCAGATATTAGCAGAAAAAGATTCAACAAATCCCAAAATGCCATGTAACCCTAAGTTGTCACCAATAATCAACGCGAGTTTAAAATATACTTGAAAATTTGAACTTCCTATTACTAATGAAATACCTTCTGTTTCTAAAAGTTGTAATTCTTTGATTATATATGAATAAATGCGTTGTCTCGGAAATATTTTGCAATCAATTGGAATATACCTGCGTGCGAGCCTAATGGATTAGCCGTTTCGAAAGCATCTTCATATAAAAATAAGGGGAAAGTTATGGATTTCTTATTTGCGATTTTCGATTTCCAAAAAGTAGTTTGTATGATATTGGTAATTTCATTATTACTATCTTCATTCAATGATGTAATATATTTACACGTTTTGTTAAATATATCACCTATTTCGAAAAAGACTTTAAATACTTTTTGCAATGATATTAATTGTCCATATACATTTTCAGTTTTTAGTACGTCTTTATCTCTTGTTTCTATAGTTCCAACGAATATTGGCGTTGGTTCAATATTATATCCAAGATTTGTTAATATTTTGTTACGTTTATATTCATTATCAAGATCTTTGAATACATGCTGAAATATTTCGAAATTTTCCAGTATATACTTCGAATTTGGTGACTCCATAGCACATATTTGTTTTAAATCGTTGAAATATCTTGTGTTAAGAAACGAATACAATATACGCGTAATCCGATCACTTTGTATTCGACTGAAAGTAGCATCAGATTGTAGAGAAGAAATCATTGCCAGTGCAACCATATGAAGTTCATTTCGTGCACTTTCAATTTTCGAATGTTCAAGCACAACTGTATCATTGTAATCTGATGTGCAATCGTTAGAAATATTGAGCTCTGAATTTTGTGTATTTATATTTGATATTGGCAATTTCTCAGTATTTGTTAAAATTCCTTCAAAATGTTTGTAAACCTTCTGATGCTTATGCAATGTTTTATAATCTGAATATGAACGCCCACAAGCTTTGTATGGACAAGTATAAATTATAGAACTAAGACGTGTTTGATGTGCAAACGTAAGATGCAGTTTTAATTTCCTTTTAGATATAGTTTTAGATATAGTTTTAAGAAGATATATATATACTCCCCCTCTCGCTCTTTCTACCTCTTTCATCCATTCTTCTCCTCCTCCATCTCCTCCCAGCATCCTTTCCACAGCATCCTGCCAGGTCACCTCCCTCCCTCTCCCCTCTCCCGTACACCCTTCCCATACATGTTTCCAAGTCTCTTCCACTCCTCCACACACTCTACATGTCCTCTTCTCCTCTCTCTCCCAGTATAACCCTTCTCTTATTTCGTTTCCCATT
The DNA here is from genome assembly GCA_907163055.1 of Formica aquilonia x Formica polyctena. Classification (NCBI taxonomy): domain Eukaryota; kingdom Metazoa; phylum Arthropoda; class Insecta; order Hymenoptera; family Formicidae; genus Formica; species Formica aquilonia x Formica polyctena. Next base: position 70,533 of record CAJQTV010000306.1, read on the forward strand.
CTAAATCTTAATACTCTTCTCCATCTACTTTCCGCCCATCCCTTTTTCAGATACTCTGGGGTGCCCTCACTCCTCACTCTTCTGTACCAGTTATTGTACCTCGATTCTCCTATTTTCTTTTCCCTTTCTTCCTTCTGCTTTCTCCTATCTCTCTCTTCTAGCTCCTCATACTCCCTTTCCTCCTCCTCCTCGCCTTGTACCCCTCTTTCTCTCAGAAACTCCTCTTTTTCCTGCTCCCATGCCCCTATCCTCCTCCTTTTTTTCCATCTCTCTCTCATCTCTAACCAACATCTTCTAGCTATTTTTCCTCCCTTCCCTTCCTCTAGTCTTTTTTCGAAATTCCACGCCCTTCTCTCCGCTCTTCCTCTCATCAAACCTCTCCCTGTCTCTTCCCTAATCATATACCCTGGCGTTTTCCAGTCTATTCCCATTGTCCATTTCAAGTACCTATCGTGTGTGCCCTCTATCTCTTTTCTCTCTTTCCATCCCCATATCTCTGCTCCATACCCCATTACCGTCCACACCAATGTGTCATACAGCCATAATCTCCTTTCCCAGTCTTTTCCCCATAACCTTTTCCCGATTCCCCAGACTTCCCTCATCACTATGGCTGCCCTTTTTTTCTCCTCTCTTTTACGTGTGCCTCCTGCCCTCCATTCCTTTGTATGGTGTATCCCAGATATTTGAACTGCTTCACTTCTTGTAATTTCTTCCCCTTCCATCTCCAATCTATCTTCTTTGTCCTCCCTCCTCCCTTTCTAAATCTCATTACTTTCGTCTTTTCCGCGTTTAATTCCAGGCCTTTTTTGTCCAGGTATCTCTCTAGTCTACTCAGCATAGCTCTCATATCTTGTTCTTCTTCCGCCATTAACACCACGTCATCGGCGTACGCCAAAGTATATATCTTTTCTTCTCCTAATCGTACTCCTCCCCAGCCGCCTCTTGTCATGTCCTCCTCTAAGTCCGCCAGGATAACATTGAATAACATCGGACTCAGTGGACATCCCTGCCTTAACCCTCTCGCTATCCAAAATTCCTGTCCCGTCCTGTCTCCTACTTTCACCCTACTCTTTGTTTCCCTTACTATTTCTTCTATCCTTTTCACCAATCCTTCTCTTATACCCTTTTCTCTCATCACCCTTATTAGAATCTCTCTGTCCACCGAATCAAATGCCGCCTTCAGATCTATAAATACCGCCGTCATTTTACTTCCTTTCTTACCTATCTGTCTGTTAATTAGGTAGTTTAGCGCGTATATCTGGTCTACCGTTTCCATTCCTTTTCTAAACCCCGCTTGGCTCTCCGACAGCACCTCCTTTGTCTCCATCTCTTCTTTCAATCTCTCCCCTAATGCCGCCGCGTATATCTTATAAATTGACGGCATTAGCGTCACTCCTCTATAATCTTTTGTTTCTACTCCCTTCCCTTTTTTCACTATCGGAACAATGATGCCCTCTTTCCATTCCTCCGGCCACCCCTCTCCCTTCCATACCCTCCCGCATGCCTCCCATACCCATTTTTCCAGCTCTTCCCCCCCGTACTTCCAGACCTCGTTCGGCATCCCATCCATTCCTATCGCTTTTCCCCCTTTCAGCCCCCCCCCCTATCACCTTCTTAACTTCTTCCCATTCTAATCCTACCTCTTCATCTCCCCCCTCCTCTCTCCTTTCCCTTCCTCCTCTTATCACTTTTCCTTCCACTCCCCCTAACCCATAAAATATTCCTTCCATTCTCCCATCGCTATATCCTCATTCACCCTTTTCCTTCCTTTCCTTTCTTTTCTTACTAACTCCCATACTTTTCCCTCCGTGTTTGCTTCCCCTACTTCTCTCATCATCCTGTCCCTTTCCTCTCTTTTCTTCTCTTCACATAGATCCTTATATTCTTTTTTTCTTTCTCTATACCTATTTCCTCCCCCTCCTTCTGTTCTCCATCTCCTCAACTCCCTTCTAACTTCTCTTTTTCTCTCTTTACACTCCTCATCCCACCATCCCCTTCCAGAGCTTTTTTCCTTTCCCCTTTTTTCCTCGCATGTCTCCCTTACTCTCTTTCCCATTTCCTCTATTTCTTCCTGTATCTTCACCTCTCCTCTCCTCACACTTCCCATTTCTTCCCTAAACATCTCTTTTCCTTTTTCGTCCCATACCCCCCTTCTTCCTTTCCTGACGTTGCCTTGTTTCTTCATCCCCCTGCTCGTGCTACCCTTAACCCATGCTATCACCGGGTGATGATCTGAGTCCACCTCCTCTCCTATTTCTAGCCTCTCTATTTTTTCTCTTACCTTCTCGTCATCTATAATATAGTCAATAACTGTTTCTCCCCTTCCCCCGGTGTATGTGAACTCTCCCTCCTCGTCCCCCTTTATGCTTCCATTCAGTATTGTCCATCCCCTTTTCTCTATCCAGTCTATCATTTTTTTTCCATCCTTATTCATTTTCCTATCCTTCGATCTCCTTCCCTTTTCTCCTTTCCTCAGTTCCTCTTCGCTCGTCCACCCTCCTTTCTCTCCTGTCCTCGCGTTAAAGTCCCCCCCTATTAATGTCTTAATCTCCTCTTCTCCTTCTTCCATCCAACTCTTTACCCCTTCCATCTTTCTTTCCACATCCCCGTTTACGTATATACCCACTATTCTCCAGCTCTCTCCCCCCATGCTTACTCTGCAGATCATTCTTCCCTCCTCTTCCTCCTCCCCTTCTTCTTCTACCCTTATATTCTTCTTCACTCCTAACAGCATACCTCCTCTCGCTCTTCCCTTTTTATTCTTTCTCTTTGCTGTCTGTACTTTCCATGTAAACTCCTTCGGTAATCTATCTTTTAACTTTCCCCATCCCTTCTCCACTATCCATGTCTCCGACATCACTATTACATCCCATCCCTTGATCCTTTGCCAAAACTCCCTATCCTTATTTCCCACCCCTGCTACATTCCAAAACGCCACCTTCCATACTCCTTCTTGCTTCCCCCTTCCCCTCTCCCCTCTACTTTCTTCTCTCCCGTTTTCTACATTTCCCCCTGCTCACTCACTACCTCTCCTTCCTTATCTTTTGGCCTTTCTTCTTTTTTTACATTTCCATTCCCGTCCTTCAAAACTTCTTCCTCCTTATCCCATCTCCACCATTTCTCATCTATTCTGATTTTTCCATAGCTTATCCGCACTTTTCTCCCTTTCTTTTCTTCTTCCTTCGCCATCTCCTCTAATCTCCATCTCATTCTTCTTTCTTTCCATGTCCAGTCCTCCATAATTCTCTCCTTCCTGCCTCTCAACATTTTCTTCTTATCCCAAATCTCCTTTTTTTGTTCTTCATCCTTCAGCCTTACTAAAATCATCTCCCTCTCTCCCTCCAGAACTCCCCCTATCCTTTTTACTCCCTCTATCTCCACTTTCACCCCTATACTAGCAAATACCTCCTCTATCGCTATCCTTCTTCTCCCCTCCTTCACCTCTACCCCTTTAATCAGAACATTTCTCTTCCTTTCCTCCCTCTCCCTTCTTTCCATTCTTCTCTCTATCTCCTTTACCTTATTCCCCATCTCTCCATATCCCTCCCGTCTTAATGCCTTACTCCCTTCTGCTTCCCCTATACCGCGCTTTTGTAATTTCTCTATTTTCCTTTCCATCATTTTGATACTCCTCCTCAGTTCCTCCCTTTCCTCCAACCATCTTTTTTTCCTCTCGCCGAATTCCCTTCTCAATTCTTCCACCTCCTCTCTCATCATTTTCCCCTGTTCTTTAATTCCTTCTTTAACTTCCTCTTTCATATTCCTTATTTCCTCCTTCCATCCCTTCATACTTCTCATCTCCCTCACTAAATCCTCCATTTCATTCCTCCAACTTTTTATTATTTCCTGCATCTCCCCCTCTCCTCCTAACCTTCCTAACACCGGATCCTTTAGTACTCCTGTCGTCTTCTTAACGCTTCTGAAAGTCTCCTCTTCCTCTTTCCCTTCCCCTTGATCCCCTCTTTTCCTTTTTAGCATCTCCTCTATGTTCCCGTAACTACCTCTTCTCTCTTTCGCCTCTTTCGCGGCTGACTGCGCCATCTTATTCTTTACCGCGCCTTCTATACCAACTTCTGTCGCTGTCACCTGCCTAGTCTCCACTCTCTGTATGCTCTATACTCTTTGACTTAACTGCCACGTTTTCTCACCTCTCTAAATCTCCCTTTATTTTCCCTTACTCCCTATCTCACTTTCCGCCCTTCTCTTCCCTCACTCTCTCGCACCCTCACTCTCACCCTATCACACTCTCTGCTCAATCACTCTCCGCTTTCTCACTTTATATGCAGTCCACCACGCACGCCAGCACCCACGATGCACACTCTTTGCCACCGGAAGCGGAAGTCCATAATATTTATATATATTTACTATATATTGAAATGAATCAGACTTAACGTAATTATTATTTAAGATAATGTAAAATTATTCGTATAATTTATTTCGAAACAGACAATAATTCATTAATATCATGCCAAATGATATCCAAAGAAATAAAATTTCGAGAATATTTTTCGCTGGTAATACAGTATACATACTTGTAAAAAATACCATACCTTTTCACAGTCTACTGGATATTTTGCATCTAGTGCAAAAAAGGCTTGAAAACACAGATCTACTGCATTCGGCAGACTTGTCAATGTATACTTTACGTCATTTACAAGAACATAAAAAGATGTGAGATTTATAAGTAAACCCACTGCAATCACTGTTGGCTGAAGTGTTAAACCTACAGTTTGAAGTTTCTCTTTTCGCTGTTGTAATACAGGTTCTAATTGTGCTATATTCTACAGAAAATAAAATAATATAATGTAACAATGACATTTGAAATACGTGTCCGGAATACTAAGGTATTTTTCTCAAACATGTCAGAATAAATTACTTACAGGAATTCGACAGATAAAACTTTCAACAACTTCCACTTTAGATGGTTTCCATTTTTTTTTTATTGCCTGTCTTCACATGACATGTATTAATTATATAAGGTAAAATAAAAAGACTTAGTACTTCGACTGGTACATCTGAAATTAATACAGACATGTGTATACATTGTGTGTGTGTATGTGTGTGTGTGTGTGTATGTGTGTGTGTGTGTGTGTGTGTTTTGCGCGTAATGTATATACCATGTTTCAATTCACACAATGCTGGGCATGCTTGTTTTTTTTTCAGCTATCTGTATTACGTATGGACAAATTTCAGGCCACTTTTTTTGAAAAATAAGCGTATCAATTCCTGTTGCAATGCCACAATCAATACGTATCTGTAATAATTGACATTACATGTGTAATAATCGACATTAGAAGGATTTATAATTATATTATACCGCGTTTGCGTGCACGTACGCACATGCGTACCCGTACACACATACACATACAAATTTGATATGGAATTACCAGTGAGGTAGCAATCGAACTTTTTAAAATAGGATATTCGTCATAATATTGAGCAATCGAAGTCCCTTTCCTTCTTGCGCTAAACGTTTCTTCCCAAAGCTTTAGAAGAGCGGGGTCATTTGGCTGAATTTTTCGCAATGTAAGCAATGCCTCTTCATAATCAGGACTTTCTGGAGTGTTCTCTTTGTTTTCAACGATTGTTTATTTCTTAATGTATCAGATTGTTGTATTTGTCCCACAGTTTTCCGTTAGCAAGACGTTTTTGTTTTGCATTACTTGGAACATAATATGTCGATATTGTTTCGTATTTAAAAAGGCTGACTATTTCTTCAGCCCATTTCTGGAAATCTGCCGAACTTACTCTACAACATCCCATTAGAATGAAATTAATAAGTGATAAAAAACATATACATATACAAACAATTTTTTAAAATAGTACATACTTCATAGATTTGCAAAGAAGTTTGTCTATAATGAAACGACTTATTTTATTATGGTTTGATGCAGTCAAACGTGTTTGCGTCAATATTTTTCGACCACAACTGGATTCGGAAAACAATTCTTTTAGAGCCTAAAAAAAATATTAAAGTAATACAAAATAACACAAAATTTTAGGATTACGTAACACTTGCCTACTTCAAAAAAGTTAAACATGATAAAGTTTCAAGAATATAATTGCAAAGTTCGTATAAAAATGCATACTTGTCCACGATTGTCATTTGACTCCTTGGAAGAACAGCTACCTATACTGACAGTTTCTTCGATATCACTTGTAGCCAAATCCGTTGAAGTTTCCTACAGCGATGTTATTTATAAATTAACTTATCAAAAATTCAAAGGAGACAAAATATAGAATTAATATTTTTATAAACTTGGTAATTCCTATTTGCCAATCTATATTTGCAAAAATTGTTATTTCCAATAGAAATAGGATCTTACAGAAAGTATAAATTATCTTACCGATCTGACTGAATTTTTCTTTGCAATTGTAAGTAATTTTTTACGATTTTCAAGGAAACGAAAACGTTTTCCAATTGTAGGGATTAATTCTTTTATCATATATTCGGGCATGTATAGGAATGCCTGTTCATCTATGCCCTCATCTAAACAAATACAAAATGCAACATAATTATAATTATATTCTACACTTGAAATAAAAGGTTAATAAAATTAATTAACCTTTAAATTTTTGTGTATATTCTGAAAGACCCCACTCTTCTAATTTTTCCTCGTAAGAATGCGACATTATGCGATAGAAAAAATTGAAATGAAACGTTCAACCTACAATATTACATGCAAATAAAAACAATTATGAGAGAGAAAAGCAAACAATTACATTTATTAAAATTAAAATTTTAATAAAGAATACTTTATAGTATACCCGCTTGCAAAACTTCACTTTTTTCAGAAACACTTTAATACGTAATGTTCATAAACATATTCTATACAGCAGATGTGCCCAGAAGTGCGTTAGAGAAAAAAGTACTCGCCGTACTATCGTTGTACAAATGAGTACATATACATTATTTCAATACAACTTACTTGTCTGTAAATGACGTATTTTCTTGATATGGTGACGATAAATGCGTACGCACTTACACACTGCTTTTACGCCGGTAACTGTTGCTCGGTAGATCGTGTTCGAACAAGCACGCACGTGTCTTCTATGCTTATTTCGCAATTAGATACTTAAGCCATAAATCTTATTCTATTTTGGTAGACTTTGATAGTCCAACAACACGAGATAGCACAATAACTATTCTATTCTTCAAATATGCGCACTTCATTTTAACGTTCACTCTCATCGGTCACTTCGATCACTTTGCCAGCGTGATATAGAGGACGCGGCTCACCCGAAAAGGGGGTGGTGGGGATATGCTCATGATAAGGGCTCTTGTACACAGGACACGTAAAGCCGGTCACACATCATAATCGTAACCGTAACCTAAAGATTCGACCAATCGTTCGAGCTCGATTCGGCTGTCCGTAATGTAACCGTAACCAAATCTTACAATTAAATACAACTAACAATTAATAAGAAATATTAATCATCATAAATCATAATAAATTAGACACACATACACCGTACACGCACTTTTTGTTTGTAATACCACATGTAAGGTTAATTTACAAATATTGTTAAATATGCTATTAATAAGGTCCCACCTACTATTGAGATATAGCTGTTATTATCATTTTCTTTACTTATTATTACTATATTAATATCTAAGTGACCGATAACAATATAGTAACACTTTCTATTATTAAAATTGCGATGACTATATATGAATAGTACAATTATGTACTATTCCTTTTTCCTTCATTTTTACTATATAAGATTCAAAATTATTACAATCTATAGTGAAAAGTTTTATTGCTTCTCGGTACCATGCATATATGGTTGATATTACTAGTATTATAATAGAATTTACTATAAAAATGAGTATCCCGACTATAATTTTTTTACTATACAATTATAGTCAATTTTATCATCGATTTTATTATCAGTGCATAATTTCCTGGAATTTATTCTCATCACGACATAAATGTGATGTGCATCCGCTATCGAGGCACCATGCATCGTTTCTCCGAGCATTTCCTGCGAAACAATAATCAGTGTTGACATGGGAGGTTAAGAAAGAAATATCCTCATCGATGGCGGCCTTTTCCTTGCTTTCGGGGCCTTTCACATTTCGTTCGGTTTTCTCGGGACAATTAATGGCCTTGTGACCAACTTGACGACATCGATGACATTTATATTTAAATGTCCCACCGGAACGATGATCTTCCACCCTATCGGCTTTTCTGTTGGTTGCTTTATTCGTGGTCTTTCTTTTATTCGGTTTTCCTTTCCGAACGAACATTGCTTGGTTATCGGTTTGATTGCGTTGTCTTCTTGTTGCACTTTCGAGGATTTTAATTTTCAGATGTTCCGGGAGAGGTAATGCGTCTCTCGACTTGATAGCGCATCTAAAATTTCCAAAACTGTCCGGTAGACTATGTAGAAGCATAATGGACTGTAATTCGGTACTGATCTGCACGGATAATTCAGACAATTTGTCGACTATATCGAAGAATTCATCGACGTGCCGCTGTACATCGCCGCCTTCGCCGAGTCGATGACTCATTAGCCGTTTCCACAGTGATGCCTTTTTCGCAGGTTCTTTTGACTCGAAAATCGATTCCAGCTTCAGCCAAATTTCCCGAGCTGTTGTACAGTTTCTGATTTGCTTGAGTTCGGCGTCACCGACCGCTAAGTACAAATCGGCTTTCGCTTTCTCGTCCTCGTCTTTCTACGCTTGTAGACTTTCGGCTGCTTGCGGTTCGGGTCTTTCACCGCTTGCGCTAGGCACAAGTTTTATTCTTTGTCATGAGAGTCTGTATTCTTAATCTCCAGGTATATCGTAGTTATCCCTGGATAGCATTGGTATGCGCAATATACTTGTTGTTGGTCCATCCATTGTGTCCGTAAAGAGGTTATATTTCCGCGTACGGCTTCCGCGTTAATTTCTCGTCTTATCGAAACTAATAACGAATAATCGGATGATATTTGGTCCTGGGCCCATAACCTGTTGCCGCAGGATATGTTAATAACTAAGTCTTTTGTATAAAATACTCTCTTTATTGTTCGGCACCCGTGAATCACACCTTTTGAACAGGAAGTGCGAAAAGTAATAAACAGGGGATATATAAAAAGGTAGAGCCACGTAACGTTAGATGTAGCACTGCAGTCGCATAAGGCGCGTATGCAAAAGTAGAGTTTTAACATATATTTTTAATAAATATATGTTAAACTTTTTTAGAAAATTGCAGCGAAATTATTGGCTTCATTGACGAAATTGAAGGGCCGAAAATTGTTGGCAAAGCCCAACATTATAGATTATTAAAATTTTTATTAAATAATAACAATCGTCACAGGATTCAAATAGTAGCGTGGAATATAAAAATTGAACGTCTAGAATTTCATTTGAAACCTAATAGAGTAATTGATAAATTAATATTTCTTATTTATTAAATGATAATAAGTTTGTTTTTTGCAACTGCTTTAAAAACACTAATACGAGAATTTTTTTAAATTTAATTATTAAATTATTTTTTTTATTCAATTTATTTTAACAAAGTTTTTATGTATTTTAAAGATTATTCATATTGATAGAGCAAAAGCAAAACAAATAAAATTTCCTGAATATAATCACGGAACTTTTCCGTATGAACTAATTATACGATCAAATACAATTGTAAATAATTTGGGTACATTTGATATCAAAAAGATTATTAGTTTGGTAAAACCAAAATTAATCAAATTACAGGAAGTTCCGGATTATTTCAATAAATGTATACGTAAGATATTTAAATACATTACATTAAATAGATAATTAGTAATTAACCTTACTTATTTAATTTATATATTATATTATTTACTTTTATATTATATTTAAATATTATTTTAAATTACATTTTTTTATTTTATATTTTATTTATATTTTATTTTATATTACATTATTTTATTATATATATCTATATATATATATATATATATATATATATATTGTTAATTATATAAATTAATAATATTTATCTTATATATAAATATATATGTATATATGTGTATGTGTATAAATATGTATATGTGTGTGTATATAGAGCTGTAATAAAATAATTTATGTTTTTTCTTAGTTATACGTGCATTCATTAAAACCAATTTTAATACTTTTTCAAATAATTATAAAACTTATGGATGCGGTTCCATTACTGATGGAATTCACAAGCTTGAGGTTCAAATAACTGAATTTGAAAACGATGCTTCTTTTGAGAAAGGGCAAGAAGTTGAAATTAAATGATATATCAAACTTGCAAGTTAGTAATTAATAAATTAATTTAAAAAAATAATTTCTTTATTTTTAACAATAACAATAACAATTAAGCAATAACATTAATAATAACAATGATAATTTAAAAATAATAATTCATATAAAAAATATAAATTTAATAAAATTTAAAAAAATTTAAAAATAATTTAATTTGAAAAAATAATTTCTTTATTACTAATAATATTTTTAATTTATTTTACAGATGATATATTTTCTAGATGTTGAAAAATTAAGTAACATAAAAATTCCTGAAGAAAGCAGAAGATTATCTTTTTCAGAGTGTCTCCAGGGGTCAAAACTTTTAACGAAAAGAATATATAATGAAAACAAATCCAAATTAACAATTCCAACGAAGATTTCTCGTAATTAATATTTAGAGGACGGGCAAGTTCTTTTCATGATTTTTTTCTTGATTTTTATTTATAATTTATATATATATATGTTAAAGTGTTATACTACAAAAAATAAGCGACCTTTGTTGAGTCTAAAAATAGGTTTCCCGTTCTTTAAAATAAAATAATCAAAGTACAGACTCTTTATTAATAAATTAAAATAATAATATGGATAAATGGCAACTTAGAGTCAGCGCGGAAATTAGTGCGCGTACATTACTAATAATTTATTACAATAACATTCATCAAATTACAATAAGACGGACGTTTCGACCCTTTTTTTGGTCTTCATCGGCGCGATAAATATTTTAAATAATGTTGTATCTTGTTCATTTTAGATAGGTTACTACTATTACAATGAAAACTTACACAAATCGCAATTTACATGTTAAGCGGGAACGAAATAAACTTGTCAATTAATACGCTATGGAACAATACCAGGGATCAAAAAGTATGTCATCCTTGAAGCTGTTTGATTTCCCCTCCATCCTCGGTTGACTAGCCGGGAAGCCAAGAAATAAAGTTTAAAGAGACATGTTCTCGATTATGTGCTTCCTGGAATCAACAGGAACGGGGTACATCTTCAGACATGGACCACAGTAATAAATATTTGACACTCAACTTCAGTCAACGTAATAAAAAACTTAACAATAAAAAATTAAAAACTAAAAAAATCAAAAAAAAAAATTATTATGAAACTTAAAAGAAATAAGAAGTCAAGTCCAAAAATAAAAAATATATATAAAAATATAAAATAAATATAAAAAAATAGAATATAATAAAAATTAATAATAATAAGTTTAAGTTAAATTTAAAGATAGTCATTTGAATAAAATTAAAATTGTAAAAGTGACTAGAATGTTAACCTTTTTTGTCAAATATCTGGTATGTTATAAAGATGTTAGTACAGTCAATGATTAAAAAGGACCGTCGCAAACGAGATCGCAAAACCGACTGGTGGATCGCAAACGAAAACGAGAAGCTAGTCGGATACAAAATTGACTTTGACTGTTTATGTTTGTCATAATTTAGACAATTTGTCTATAACGGTCGTATATATATCGGGTAGGCATTCAGTATCTGTCTGCAAGTTAATGCTATTTTTTTGCCTCTTTATGGAAATCATTTCAGATAGTAATCTTTTATGGAGGAAAGGTTCACTGTCTAATATCTCAATCTCATCCCAATTAAAATCATGATTCAGATCTATCCTATGATCGGTCACCAGAATGATTAGCTGTGTTACGTCCGATGTGATTCCGGTGTTCCGAAATTCTTTTGTATAATTTTCTTTTAGTCTGTCCTACATAGGAAGCGTCACAATCTAAACAATTGATTTTATAAACAACATTTTTGAATTGAGATTTAGGAATATTATCTTTGTGTGTTTTTATGTACTTATTTAATTTATTGAAACTAAAATAGGAAAGTTTTACATCGAGATCTTTTGTAATCTTAATAAATTGTTCAGATATGGAGGGTATGTATGGGATGGTAATGAAAACCTTTTTAGGTGGACATTCCTCCGTATTATATTTATTTAGGTGATTTAATTTGTAAAATACCGTTTTTAATCGGTGGTGGAATGTTTGAAAAATTAAATTTAATGGGTATGAGTTCTTCAGTAAAACTTGTATGATGAAATTAATGTTTTTTGTGTGGAACATGGGATGTGATAAGAAAATTGCCCTATCTAAAAGACCGATGATTGTGCCCTTTTTTTGACATAAAGGATGTTGAGACAGAAAATTAAGATATCTGCCTGAAAAAGTCTCTTTGTGGAACCAATCAAAAACTATGTTATTGTTTATTAGAAACATTGTTGTGTCCAAAAAATTTAAACTATTGTTAGACCCGATTTCAATTGTGAATTGTAATCTCGGGTGGTAGGAATTAAAAATGTTTAATGTGTGTGACCAATTAAGTTAGATGGAATTGCCATTGCGATATCATCGACAAATCTGAAATAAAAGGGTGGGGTGAATGTTAAAGTTGACAATACCCTTTTCTCTAAATCTTGTAATACAATATCAGCTATAATGGGTGATAATGGAGAGCCCATAGGAGTACCGAATGTTTGCTGATATATAACATTATTAAAGATGAAAAAAGTTGAATTCAATACAAATCTAGTCGCTAATAAAAATTCAGCTTTGGGAATGTCGCAATTTACAGAGATAAAATTCCATCTATCAGAAATGCTATCAAGAGCCGATTCAATAGGTATGTTCGTAAATAAAGAAACGACATCAAGAGAAACCAAACTGACATCTCCAACTATGTGAATATTAGAAAGTTTTTCCACCAATTCAAAACTGTTTTTTATATGACTGTGTGCAGTAGGAAAACTTTTAAACATGATCTTGTGAAGAAAGGAGGAAAGATAATATAGAGGACTGTTTAACGCAGAAACAATTAGTCTGTATGGACAATTAGGTTTGTGTATTTTGGGGAGACCGTATGCTCTCGGTAACCCCCCCTCACTACAAAACAATGATTTGTGAGTTGCGGCAGTAATAAAATTAGCGTTCTTCCATCTTGTCAATAACTCACGGAGACCGTTAGTGAGCTTATTAGTGGGATCTTTCTTCACGATAGAGTATGTATCCTTATCATTTAATAAAGCTTCTACTTTTTTTATGTATTTGTCCTTATCTAAAGCGATCGTGATGTTGCCCTTATCTGCTCGCGTAAGGATTAAATTAGGATGTTGATTAAGGAATTTGTTAGTAATAGAAACTAAGTGTTTGAAAGTGTTTTTTAATTCACCATGAGGAAAAGAGTAAGATGGTAAGTTGTCGATAATGTTTACGGCTCGATTTCTAATAATGATCTGTGATTTGGTAGGTAATTTCCTTAAATTATGCTCAAAATTCTTTATGAATTCCACTGATAATTTGTCTGTATTCATCATTGGTAAACTGAAATTCTCTCCAAGTTGTAATAGATATTGGATCTCCGTGGGAATATTAACAGATGAAAGGTTTTTAAACCATTTATCTTCCAGATATAAAATTGTTTGTTTATTATTTGTGAACAAGGTAGGATCTATAAATATATTATTGTTTGGAGCGTTTTGATTATTATTATGTAGGGTATGGAAGGTTGTTATTTTGTGATTAATATACCTGTGAGTGGAAACATTATAAGCATAATAAATAGGTATGATATTAGCTCGTTGAGCGTTTTGTTTAGAGTATAAAAATTCAAATTTCTTATTTAATCTATCTCTCTCCTTCCTGAAAAATGTATATAGAGGACCACTTTGTCTATTAAAGAACGAATCGCAGACAGATGATGGAATGTGGCGATCAGTAATCCGCGATAACTTAAAGACCTGAGTATATGCAAATTTAGATGACATATAATTATCATTGAGGTTGATGCGTAATAATTTCTTAATAAACAACAGTTTTAGATGTTCGAATCTTTTAACTGATCTATATTGTATAAAGTTATTTCTAAACTTGTTAAATAAGTTACCGATATGTGGCGGGACAATATTATTGTTTAAACATTTATGTAAAAAATCGGTATGAATTCTGTTCCCGATGATTTGCTTATGATACTTAATCCAAGCTTTCATCCAATGAACCACTATGCCACCGAATTTATAGCCAATATATTTAAAAAAACCTTCAAAATATGGACGCATTTTTTCAGCCAGCGTATAAAATAATCAAAGTACAGACTCTTTAAAATATTTATCGCGCCGATGAAGACCGAAAAAAGGGTCGAAACGTCCGTCTTATTGTAATTTGATGAATGTTAATGTAATAAATTATTAGTAATGTATGCGCACTAATTTCCGCGCTGACTCTAAGTTGCCATTTATCCATATTATTATTTTAATTTAAAATAAAATATTGAAACAGTTACTGGTAAATATAGCGAAAAGGGGACCCAGCCCCAATGACCTTGACCTTGATATATGTTGTCAAGGACATAATTCTGAGTAACTTTTTCTTCTAATTTAATCGTCGCTCGTTGCTTATTAAAAAGTTATTAACAAAAAAAGTTTGAAATATACCAAAATACATGCATAGACAGGAAGCACGCGCGCGCACTGACACACACACACAGGCCTTCGGCCCCCTCCCGCACCCACCCCGCCGATAGGCAGGGTGGATCTCGCTTTACAACTTACAAAGTACATGCTACATTGTAAAGCGAGATCCATCCTGCCTACCGGCGGGGTGGGTGCGGGAGGGGGGCCTAAGGCCCCCCTTGCACTCTTCTAGTGTGTGTGTGTGTGTGTGTGTGAGGCCGCGCGCGTGCTTCCTGTCTATGCGTGTACTTTGGTATATTTCAAACTTTTTTTGTTAATAACTTTTTAATAAGCAACGAGCGACACACATACACACACACACACACACACGGGGTGGTGGAAGGGGGGTCCCCTCCCGCAGCCACCCCGCTGGTAGGCAGGGTGGACCTCGCTTTACAACTTACAAAGTACATGCTACATTGTAAAGCGAGGTCCACCCTGCCTACCGGTGGGGTGGGTGCGGAAGAGGGGGGGGGGGGGGGGCGAAAGCCCCCCTTGCACTCCCGCGCGCGCGTGTATATGTGTGTGTGTGTATCAGTGCGCGCGCGTGCTTCCTGTCTATGCATGTACTTTGGTATATTTCAAACTTTTTTTGTTAATAACTTTTTAATAAGCAACGAGCGACGATTAAATTAGAAGAAAAAGTTACTCAGAATTATATCCTTGACAACATATATCAAGGTCAAAGTCATTGGAGCTGGACCCCTTTTCGCTATATTTACCCAGTTATTATATTAAAATATGTTAATTACATTTAAATATATTATATCAATTATAAAATATATAGTGTTTAAAATATTAAAAATGTGTTAAAAAAATATTATAAAAATTGGTAAAAGTGACGTTTAGGGGATGCAGGCCCGATGACCTTGACCTTGACATATGTTGTCAAGGTCACCCTCCTGAGTGACCTTTAGAAGGTTTTAGCCGTCGCTGTTTTTTATTAAAAAGTTATTAACTAAAATAGTACTAATACATTTTCACATCTTGGACACATTATTTCGCCACGAACAACTTTCTTCTCACAAAAAATTCCACAAAGAATCAAAATTGTATGTCAAATTGATAAATTCGTGCAAACGCATGTTGAAAATTAAGGAAATCTTGAAATTATTCAACTGACTGATACACGACTATATGACATACTGAGACTGGTGATGTAGATACGTGTTATATACAAACATTCATTACATTCCCAAACACTGATTTGTATTGATTTCTTTTGATATTCTTACTTAGTATGTTACTCACTATTGTTGTTTATATGGCAATCGGCATGAATTACCAAGCTTATATTTTAAAGACAGAGAGAAATTGAATTAGAAATAGGTTTGGGTTAGATTATTTCTTCCGAAAGTGGAGCCCTCCGTAGGGGGGGGGGGGCGGTGAAGCCGGGGACCAATCATAAGAGCCGGGGAACCCAGGAACCCGGGAACGTCGTCCAGGAGGACGAAAAAGCGCAAGGAGATCGGAAAACGCCGAAGGAAGGGAGCGTGCGAATGCAGGCCAAAGAAGGGCAAGACACGATCTAGTAAGAGGGCGAATAAACTGTTAGTGCAAATGAGCCCGAACATTGCGCTAACCATGCGGCGAAAACGCATAAATATAATGTACAAAATTTATAGGTTAAGACTATTGTATTGGTTGATCGTGCATACGCTTGACACAATGCACACGACGTATACGTTACTTCACTTACACGAGATTTTAAATGTAATATATAAGCGAAACATGAAGAATAGGCTAAGTTAATTATAAATATAAAATTACATCGATTTTTGGCTACACCGAAAAGTGAGAACTCGTACACCAAGAATCTGCACTTTAAGGGCAGCACTTTACACTTTTAGATTATAATTTAAGAAAATGTGATTATAGTATACGCATAAATTTTAAGAAACAGTTAGACTATATTTTAAGCAGATTTTATACGTTACTTTTACCGATAGGATATATTTTAATTTAAGTATTTATAATATAGTGCCTAAAGTTTATAAACAATTTATTTATAAATTAGTTAGCGATAGATTAAGTAAAAGGAAGTGATATTTATCTTTAACAAGCGGTTTAAGAATCGAGATAGAGAAAATAAGACTACGCATGCGCGAAAGCCGAGCCGCCGAGCGGCGGACGGAAGAAGAGATGACTGTAAGTGGGAGAGTCCCGGAGACAGATATAAAAGGCCGTGCAGAGCAGCATTCGAGGCCTTTTTCCCGGAAATCAAGCGTACTGAAAGCGTCTTACGGGTATTACGAAAAGGCATAAAGACATCGCGAAATACAATTTCTGTGCATTAGAGATTCGCAATAGTTAACAAGGCAGTATTATTTTAATATATGACTGAAGCGCGATAGATCTCCGAGTTGTGGAGATTCGCAATAAAACCTCTGAGAATTAAAGAGAGTTATTTTGTGAAACATTTTATATTCTTTTAAATATATTTATTAAATATTTAAAAGCAGTGTTGAGTCACTTACCTCAAAATCACGAAACCTTTCCTGTGTCCGAGTGTGGATCCAGCATCATCCAGTGGGTAGTCCAGTAATCCTTGGGCGTCGAATCCAGCGGCGACCTGAAACAGAAATACAAAGGGAAATTAAGAAAACTTGACAGGAAGTCAAGCAGATATTTTATCCGACTGTTTAGCAGTGGACAAATTGCGTCATTCCGACGTATCTTCGAAGCGTCGATCCAGAGATATCCAGCGAGTAGTCCAGCAATCCTTGGGCGTTGATCCAGTGTATCCAGAGACGACCTGAAACGGAAGACAAAGTGCAAATTAAGAAGACTTAACGGGAAGTCAAGCAGATACGCAGCAGCGTGAATAGCAGCGCAACCCTGACGCTGAGCATCCTTACCGACGGTAGACCTGACGAGGCGTCGTCCAAGGGCAGTCCTTGTTCGTTGGTGGTTAAACGAACTAGCGACCGTTAAACAAGTTAGGAAAACCTGTATTCTGTGTAGAATTCTCTATCTCGACTAGTTTGTCCGGTCACAGCGGAACCCACTGTTTTATGCATACACTTTTTAATGCGAAGTGAGGTTCCACATGGGTTTACAACTTTCCACACGAAGCGAGGTTCAACGCAAACCAATGTGTCTATACTGCGTTCACGGAGAGAACAACCTCGCTTTTCGTCCGGTTCGGTCAGATCCCGCCCGATCGACCGCCCATTTTGCCCCCTCTATGCTGTCAATATTGGTCTTGCAGCTTGCAGATCCGGCTAATTGACAAAGGAGACTCGCGCATTCCTTAATGAATTCTTTCAAACATTAGAAAGTTAATTGTCACATGCAGCGGTATAAAGTTTCTTACGAAATGGACAATAGTGCAATGGAAGAAGACATGCAAGTAGGGCCATTATCTCCTACGAAAAAAAATAAAAAAGGCCAGGTAATTAAAGACAAATAAAAATTACTATTTTGTATTATCTCTGAAAATATAGCAGTTATTTAAGAAACCTAACCTAAAGAAATGCTTATTGTTCCTTGTTACATTTTCGTTTTTAATTTATTGTAGCTCATTCACAGACGTGAACGTCTCCTCATTGTGAATTTGTACAAGGATTTGAAGGAAGAGAGTCCCGAAATTTGTAAAAAAGAAGCGCACGCAATATTATCCAAAAGGACGGGATTTGGAATATCTACTGTACAAAAAACCTTGCCGGAGTACGAGAGGACTGGCAATGTCACATCTCCGAATAAAAAGAAACCTCGTATCACCTGCAACCAAAAAGTCGACGAATGTGACAGAAATGCAATCAGAAGGAAAGTTCATGAATTTTACATGAACAAAGAATTGCCCACATTAGCGAAGGTTCTCCGAGCCGTGAATAACGACGAAAACCTACCAAATTTTAAGCGGACAAATTTTTGGAAATTGTTGAAGGACCTAAATTTTGTTTTTATTGGTCGACGTCGTAATAGCGTCCTTACAGAAAGGGATGATCTAATTTTGTGGCGGCGAAACTATCTAAGAGCCGTGAAAAAATTCCGAGGAGAGGGTCGGCCGATATATTATCTGGATGAAACTTGGGTGAATGCAGGTGACGTTTCTGCCAAGGTTTGGATTGATTCTACAATCAGATCCAAGAAGGATGCGTTTCTTCGAGGACTGTCCACAGGCCCGTCTAATCCTACGGGGAAGGGCAAACGATTGATTGTCCTGCATATTGGTAGTACAGCCGGCTTCGTACCTGACGGACTTTTATGTTTTGAATCTAAGAAGAACACTGCGGATTACCACGATGAAATGAGCGGCGACACATTTCTTGAGTGGTTTGAGAAAATTTTACCGTCGCTTGAAGATAACGCCGTTATCGTTATGGACAATGCTCCATATCATTCCATGAAGTTGGAAAAAATACCGAACACTTCATGGAAAAAAGCGGCAATAATAGAATGGTTAGAGAGCAAAGGCAAGACCGCTGATACAACAATGTTAAAGGTTGAGCTCCTGCAAATTGTTGATCTTATAAAGGACAATTATAATAAATATGTGATCGATGAGACGGCGAAAACACATAACAAAACTGTGCTCAGACTGCCTCCTTATCATTGTGAGCTTAACCCTATCGAAATGGTATGGTCGATGGTGAAAGGGTATGTAAAGAGCCACAATAATACGTTCAAGATCAACGACGTGAAAACACTACTCGAACAAGGAGTTGAGCGCGTGACAGCCGAACATTGGAATAATTTTGTGAGGCACGTTATAGAAGAAGAGAAAAAATTCTGGAAAATCGATGAAATAGCGGATAGAATGATAGACAATATTCCACCATTAATAATTAATGTTGGCGGCAAAAGTGATTCCGACACTGATGACAGTGATTGATGGTCGATCACCGAGAAAAATAAATTATATTGTTTTTATGTTAAAAGCTTTATATCAAATAAAATTTATTTTATAAAACTAAAATTAATAAGTACATCTATTTATTTACAATAGTAATTTTAAATTTAATTATATAATTAAATTTTATTAATAATTTTTAGATTGCAAAAAGAAAAAATAAATATAATAGATATATCGCGATTTAATTAAAAAGAGTAATAAATTTTGATTAACGGAGAATAACTCCAGCTTTCAATATTATTACATTTCTTTTGAGCTTTATAAGCGGATCACATACGTGATACAATCGATACGCATACGGCATTGAAGTAACGCGCTGAAGTCTCTCACCTAATCCCTACTCCGCCCAAAGCTGCGCGAAGCGAGGTTGTTCTCTCCGTGAACGCAGTATAGTTTTGTGATAGTGGAGCCCTCCCGCAGGGGGGGGGAGGCGGAACCTACTGTGTCCATGCATACACTTTTTAAAGCAAAGTAAGATTCTACATGGGTTGTACATGAGTTGAATCCCACTTTGCTTTAAAAAGTGTATGCATGGACACAGTAGGTTCCGCCCCCCCCCCTGCGGGAGGGCTACACTATCACAAAACTAGACACATTGGTTTGCGTTGAACCTCGCTTCGCGTGGAAAGTTGTAAACCCATGTGGAACCTCACTTCGCATTAAAAAGTGTATGCATAAAACAGTGGGTTCCGCCCCCCCCCCTACGGGGGAGCTCCACTTCCGGAAGAAATAACCTAACCTAAACTTGTTTCTAATTTAATTTCTTTCTATCTTTAAAATTCCTCTGTCCATTAATGTATTTATTTATTCCACACATTCAATAAATAATATTTTAGTTAATAACATTTTAATAAAAAACGAGTGACGGCTAAAACCTTCTGAAGGTCACTCAGGAGGGTGACCTTGACAACATATGTCAAGGCCAAGATCATCGGGGCTGCATCCCCTAAACGTCACTTTTACCAAAAAGTAAATGTGAAAAAATAAATAAATAAAGAAATAAATTTAAATATATGTATTTATATACAGGGTGTCCTAGACCACCCGTACACCCCTCTTCTTTCAAAAACTAAGCATTTTAGAGAAAAACGTTTTGAACAAAAATTGTATGGTTTTGAGGGGGCCATAAGATGATACCATTGGTTTGACCTTGAAAAGTTATTTGAAGGTCACATGAAGGTCACATTTAATTTTTTGAATGGAATACTATATTTTTTATTGCATATTCTTGTAGTCCATCTTGAGAGCTTTCCAAAACACTATGATAAAGTATTTTTTCATTTAGTACTTTTTGAGTTATTTTATATTTTATTTTAACATATTTTGATATAAAAATTAAAATATCTCGTAAAATATTTAGTTTTCGAAAATCTTACCGTAATACTTTTATGTACAGAATAATGAGACAAATCAATTAGTGTAAGAAAAAACAAATAATTGTTTAAAAAAATATATTGTAAACAATTACATACTTTTTCTTAAAAACAATTATTTTTTTTATACTAATTGATTTGTCGCATTATTCTGTACATAAAAGTATTACGGTAAAATTATCGAAAACTAAATATTTTACGAGATATTTTATTTTTTATTTCAAGATATGTTAGAATAAAATATAAAATAACTCAAAAAGTACTTAATGAAAAAATACTTTATCATAGTGTTAGGAAAATACTTTATCATAGTGTTTTGGAAAGCTCTCAAAATGGGCTACAAGAATATGCAATAAAAAATATAATATTTCGTTTAAAAAATTAAATGTGATCTTCATGTGACCTTCAAATAATTCTTCAAGGTCAAACCAATGGTATCATCTTATGGCCCCCTCGAAACCATACAATTTTTGTCTAAAACATTTTTTTCTAAAATGCATTGTTTACGAGATATTCCATCTAATACGAAATTTAACACCCCGTATATACAGGGTGTATCTGAAATGATGCACTAAACTTTAGGAGCGTATTCTAAAGGTCAAAATAAGATTTTTTTTTCTTATGAACATGGGTCCGCAAATGGACCCCCCTTCGTGCTAAAATTCGAAAATGTGTGAAATACGTTTTTATTTTTTCATTTTAGTGGCTTACTTTACTTCATAATTTACTGGGCTATACCAAATTTCAACCTTCTACCATTTTTTTTCTGAAATACAGCCAATTTTTAATTTTTTCCCCAAACTTTAGGGGCCTCTAGCTCGGAGGAGGGTTCATTTGCGGACCCATGTTCATAGAAAAAAAAGTCTTATTTTGACCTCTAAAATATGCTCCTAAAGTTTAGTGCATCATTTCAGATACACCCTGTATATATAGGGTGTTCCAGGAGGAAAGGTCAATATTCTGGGAGTCAATATTCTTATATCAAAATATGTCAGATTAAAATATAAAATAACTCAAAAAGTACTTAATGAAAAAATACTCTATTATAGTGTTTTGAAAAGCTCTCGAGATAAGCTACAAGAATACGCAATAAAAAGTAGGCAGTTCCATTTAAAAAATTGAAGGTGACCTTGCTTTTTTATGGAAAAAAATGTTTGGTCAATTTTTATTATTGCAATTTGTTACCGGTTAGTAACTGATAAATTTCTGTTTATGACTTTGTTATGTCAGATTATTGTAAGTGCCTTAAAAATCGTGGCGACCGTTACGAGGACCACCCTGTATGTCCTATTACCCACGGTTTCCGAGATAGAGCGACTTGAATGTACAGTTGCAAAATTACTGACAAGAAAGAAATACTACGTACTATTTCTAATATTTATTGTTCAAGTGATACATTTTTTACAGATTATAATAAATTTTCAAAAATTCCACCGTTAACATCAATACATTTTTCAACTGTTGTGAGAACATGGCGTGTTGCTCGTCTGAGTACATCGTGACGTTCCTTTATGCGGGCACTAGCATCCATTATTTGAGCGAGTAGTTCGTCTCGTGTGTTCACTTTTCTTCTGTACACTTCACTGTACAAGTTCACGGATGAAGGTTGAAGTGTACAGAAGAAAAGTGAATACACGAGACGTACATTCAAGTCGCTCTATCTCGCGGTGGAACTCGAGCGGGGCGAGAGGGCGAGGGGTACGGGGTGACGAAATCGGGGCGGGAGATCGCGTTATCACGTCAGGTGCGTTAAAGATGCGAACGCGGTCGTCGCTTTATCTCCGACCCGGGTAGTCGCGATGACCCGTGACATGTAAATACGAAAAATTGAAAATGATTACATAAGAAAATATCGCGGGCGAACCTCGGCGCGATACGAGACGCGCTTGTCATCGTTATACGTACTGTATAGATCTATAAATAGATCGATGGATAGGTCGGCGTCGAGGTTATCGCTCGAATAGACGGAGGTCGAATAAAGAGAGGTCCTCGCAATAAAGGAGAGCGTTTTTATTTTGTAACAGTACAGAGATACAAATGCGCGCGTTATAATATAATATTAATAGATGCGTTGTATGGAGGGATGCGTTGTTTTAATATATTAGGAGATACAGGCGTCGTTTTATCTCTATTCGATATGCGGCGCGAGGGGACCAGGGGTTCGCGATTTGTCATCTTTGCTACTATAAAAGGATCGCGACGATTTTAAAATATTAGTTTATCCTAAAATATTTTGTTGAAGCGACGTACGCATGAAGTATTCACCAAATACTTCAACGACACTAGCCAGAAGAGTATTGAATACTCGTATTAGAAATATCCATGATATACGGGTATTAGAAATACCAAATTGTTTAAAGAACGAATTGCGCGAATATTACACAAAGGATTGTTTATACCGTAAAGAAAAAATCGATTTTGCCGAAGAATTCGTGCGAGAAACGAGCGTCGCGCCATTCGACGAACTCTTCGCGGACGTTGGAGCCGACCGCTATTTACTATACCGCAATTGGAACTGGCGATACGGCGTTCCGAAATTTTCGTGGGAGCTGAATCACGTTGTGCATTGCTTCTACAAGTTTGGTTGCGAATTCGATAACGGATACTATTTCGAGGAAAAAGAAAGATATTGCGCGGATTGCGCGCGTGAACCGAGTTTTGCGAGAAGTATATCGACGCACGTAAAAAAAGCGGTGCTTAGCCAGATAGTGCGCGCGTGCGATCTCATCGACGAAATTTTCAAGGCGTCGAATCATTGGTGCAGCGGGTGCGATACGAGAGCTTTATTTTACTTCGAAGAGTACAACGAGGAAGATACGTGGCTTATTAGTAAAAAATCTTGGCGTCCATTGAAGAATTAGTAATAGATCGAGAAACGATGGAAGAGCGCGATCTTCTCGAGAGCGCGCAAAACGTCGCGACGGCGGTCGCGCATCTCGCGTGGGCGCGATGATGCCACGAGGGTCTCGAATCTCTGCGGGAGAGGTGTCAAAGCGAGCGTCGGAGAAAATCAACCGGAACCATCAGTTCTCTGGTGGGTCGAATCGTTCGATTGACAGGCGCGAGAGACGATCTGCGTCGACGTTTCGAGCGCGCGGGCGGCGGCGTCGAGATGCGCGAAAGATTTTCGTGGTTCGAGATCGAGACGGCTTTCGCGGGAGCGTCCCGTTTGACCACGTTGATATTGACCACGGTGCCGATTGACCACGTTGAGATTGACCACGTTGCGATTGACCACGTTGCGATTGACCACGTTGATATTGACCACAGTCCCGATTGACCACAGTCCCGATTGACCACGTTGATATTTACCACGGTTCCGATTGACCACGGTCCCGATTGACCACGGTTCAAATTGACCACGGACCCGATTGACCACGTTGATATTGACCACGGTCCCGATTGACCATGTTCATATTGATCACATTAATATTGACCACGTTAATATTGACCACTGTCCCGATTGACCACGTTAATATTGACCACGTTGATATTGACCACGTTAATATTGACCACGTTAATATTGACCACGTTAATATTGACCACGGATCAATACATGTCGTTACTAGGGCATGTACTTTGCAAGTTGTAAAGCGAGGTCCATTGTGCCTGACTGGCGGAGGGGGTGCGGGTGGGGGGCCGAAGGTCCCCCTTGCACCCCCCCGCATGTGTGTGTGTGTGTGTGTGTGTTACATGGTTTTCCAATCGGGACCGTTGTCAATATAAACATGATTAATCGGGACCGTGGTCAATATTAACGTGGTCAATCGGGACCGTGGTCAATATCAACGTGGTCAATCGGGACCGTGGTCAATATCAACGTGGTCAATATTAACGTGGTCAATCGGGACCGTGGTCAACATCAACGTGGTCAATATCAACGTGGTCAATATTAACGTGGCCAATATTAACGTGGCCAATATTAACGTGGTCAATATTAACGTGGTCAATCGGGACCGTGGTCAATATCAACGTGGTCAATATCAACGTGGTCAATCGGGACCGTGGTCAATATCAACGTGGTCAATCGGGACCGTGGTCAATATTAACGTGGTCAATATGAACGTGGTCAATATCAATGTGGTCAATCGGGACTGTGGTCAATCAGGACAGTGGTCAATCGGGACCGTGGTCAATATCAACGTGGTCAATCGGGACCGTGGTCAATATCAACGTGGTCAATCGGGACCGTGGTCAATATTAATGTGGCCAATATTAACGTGGCCAATATTAACGTGATCAATATTAACGTGGTCAATATTAACGTGGTCAATCGGGACCGTGGTCAATATCAACGTGGTCAATCGGGACCGTGGTCAATATCAACGTGGTCAATCGGGACCGTGGTCAATATGAACGTGGTCAATATTAACGTGGTCAATCGGGACCGTGGTCAATATCAATGTAGTCAATCGGGACCGTGGTCAATCGGAACTGTGGTAAATATCATCGTGGTTAATCGGGACTGTGGTCAATCAGGACAGTGGTCAATCGGGGCCGTGGTCAATATCAACGTGGTCAATATCAACGTGGTCAATCTCAACGTAGTCAATCGGGACCATGGTCAATATTAACGTGGTCAAACGGGTACCACTCGGCTTTCGCTAGACGCGTGTTAACCGGCGCGATTATTAATTTCGATTACATCAAACCTCTGCGATTTCTCGAGGATGCCGGGGACACCGTGATCGATCGAGTACGCGATGTTATGGGCAGATACAACAGCGTTAAGGGGATCCTAAACCGACGGGCGAATTCCGACGGGTTAGCGCCCTCATCTAAACGTAACTAAAAGGGTCGATAATACCGACATTTTTAGTTCCGCCATTACCAACATAATTATTTCAAACATGCATAATAGAAAACGCAATCTTTCGCATTGTGTTCCATATATTGAAATGAGACAATATCACAATATATTTTTACTGCTTTATATACAATAATTAATTGATAAATTACCATATTGTAATTGGGAGCGTCCTGTTTGACCACGTTGATATTGACCACGGTCCCGATTGACCACGTTGAGATTGACCACGTTGCAATTGACCACGTTGGCGATTGACCACGTTGATATTGACCACGGTCCCGATTGACCACGTTGATATTGACCACGTTAATATAGACCACGTTGATATTGACCACGGTCCCGATTGACCACGTTGATATTGACCACGGTCCCGATTGACCAGGAATCAATACATGTCGTTACTAAAACATGTACTTTGCAAGTTGTAAAGCGAGGTCCATTGTGCCTGACCGGTAAAGGGGGTGCGGGGGGGGGGCCGAAGGCCCCCCTTGCACCCCCCGTATGTGTGTGTGTGTGTGTATGTGTGTGTGTTACATGGTTTTTCAATCGGGGCCGTTGTCCATATAAACGTGATTAATCGGGACCGTGGTCAATATTAACGTGGTTAATAATAACAACGTGGTCAATCGGGACCGTGGTCAATATCAACGTGGTCAATCGGGACCGTGGTCAATATCAACGTGGTCAGTCGGGACCGTGTTCAATATCAACGTTGTCAATCGGGTCCGTGGTCAATTTAAGCCGTGGTCAATCGGGACCGTGGTCAATCGGGACCGTGATCAATCGGAGCCGTGGTAAATATCAACGTGGTCAATCGGGACTGTAGTCAATCAGAACAGTAGTCAATCGGGACCGTGGTCAATATCAACGTGGTCAATCGCAACGTGGTCAATCTCAACGTGGTAAATTGGGACCGTAATCAATATTAACGTGGTCAAACGGGTCCGTGGTCAATTTGAACCGTGGTCAATCGGGACCGTGGTCAATCGGAACCGTGGTAAATATCAACGTGGTCAATCGGGACTGTGATCAATCGGGACTGTGGTCAATATCAACGTGGTCAATCGCAACGTGGTCAATCGCAACGTGGTCAATCGCAACGTGGTCAATCTCAACGTGGTCAATCGGGACCGTGGTCAATATCAACGTGGTCAAACGGGACGCTCCCCACTGCACGATTGGACACCGCACGATTGGACACTGCACGATTGGACACCGCACGATTGGACACTGCACGATTGGACACAACACGATTGGACACCGCACGATTGGACACCGCACAATTGGACACCGCACGATTGGACACGTATACTGCATGATTGGACACTGCACGATTGGACACCGTACGATTGGACACTGCACGATTGGACACCGCATTATTGGACACCGCACGATTGGACATCGAACGATTGGACACCTGTAATTATGCATAAAGAGGGCACAAGCAGAAGCATAATTTTTTGTTTTAAATCAGAAATAGGTATGGGTTAGGTTATATCTTCCGGAAACGGAGCCCCCCCGTAGGGGGGTCGGAACATACTGCCTCCACGCATATTCTTTTTAATGCGAAGTAAGATTCCACATAGGTTTACAACTTTCCACGCGAAGCGAGGTTCAACGCAAACCTATGTGTCTAGTTTTTTGGTAGTGGAGCCCCCCCGAAGGGTGGGGCGGAACCCATTGTTTCTACGCATACACTTTTCCACGCGAAGCGAGGTTCCACATGGGTTTGCAACTTTCCACTCAAAGCGAGGTTCCACGCAAACCTATTTGTCTAGTTTGTTGGTAGTGCCCCCCCCCCGAAGGGGGGGGCAGAACCCACTATGTCCAATCGTGCTGTGTTCAATCGTGCGGTGTCCAATCGTGCAGTGTCCAATAATGCGGTGTCCAATCGTGCAGTGTCCAATCGTGCAGTGTCCAATCGTGCGGTGTCCAATCGTGCAGTGTCCAATCGTGCAGTGTGCGTGTCCAATTGTGCGGTGTCCAATAATTCTGTGTCTAATCGTGCAGTGTCCAATACTACGTGTCCGATCGAGCGGTGTCCAATCGTTCCGTGTCCAAACGTGTGTCACTCGTTTACGCGATCCTCAATCGCGACAATCAGTAAACGTAGTTCAAGAAAATTCTATTATTTGCCAATTATGTTCCAAAACGGGACATGATGCGAAAATATGTCGACAAAATAATAATACTAACCAAATTAATAAAACATCCTTAATCTGTCAGTGGTGTGACAAACCTGGCTACTCAGCCAATAACTACTGGAAAAAACAAAATGAAGAACGTAATTTGGAAAATAAGCGAAAAATTATTTGTCAGAGTTGCGACAGAATCGGACACGTCGCCAAAGATTGTCGCTCGATAACAAATTCAAATTCGGCACCTAAAAATAATCTATTCTGTCGATATTGTAAAGAAGAAGGCCATCTCCTTGAAAATTGTCAGTTAAGACTTGCGAGTAATAATCGCCGAATAGAGAAAGACCAGGGAAACTACAATGGGCCCTCGACGTCGAGTGTGCAACAGAGGCCCGAGCGGACTTCACACCCGTCTGCTTCACGGGAAGTCAAATAGACCGACAGAAACCAAATGTGCGGGCTGTGACAGTAAGCCTCACTAAACATGGTCGCGTGCCGACCGTACAGGTCAATCTTGACAAAATAACTCACATAACTCTTATGCTAGACACAGGATCAGGACCGAATATAATTAAAGAAAATTTTGTACTTAAAAATAGTAAAGTAAATTTCGCAAATATTTTAAAGTTAAACGGTATAAATAATTATCCTATTTATACTCTGGGAGAAATTATTTTGATTCTTTTCGAAACGTCTGTGTGCTTTTACATCGTATCTAGCGATTTTCCAATCCCACAATCCGGAATATTAGGAAATGATTTCTTTAAACAAACTTCTTCAAAAATCGATTACGCAGAAGGACATCTGGATATCTCTGGAATTTACGTACCTTTTTTCTCTCCGGAAACCATAGTAGTTTCACCAAGATCTGAGTCATTATTCTACGTAAGGGTAGGAAACCCTGAGATAAAGATAGGATATATACCAAAATTGAAAATAGAGCATGGAATTTATCTGGGAGATACTATAGTAGAAAATGTGTCCGGGAAAGCTTATTTGAATGTTATAAACACACTAGATGAAGAAGTGGAAATTAGAGTACCAACATTGCACTTGAAACCACTAGGTGAACTATTAGATAATCATGAATTGAATGACGAGACACGCAATAATCGCGAGAATTTTCCAAATTCACTAGGAAAACTCGTGAGCATCGAAGAAATCAGCATTAAAGTAAAGAGGGATAATCATGAAGGCAATGATGATATTATTTTTGAAGAAATCCAAAATAAAAATAAGGATTGTCAAAAATCTATTGTTATTGAAGAAATCAACTACGAAAACAAAAACGAAATGTTAAATCAAGAGGAGAATAAAAATGAGAATAAAAATATGATTGAAGAAAAAATAAAGAATAAAAACGAGAGGAAAATTAAAATTAGTTCAAATAAAAATTCAAATAATTCTAAAACCCATGAAGAAGGAAGTTACCAAACTTCTCCAAAAGAAATTGATTCTAGAATTTCGGAGGGAAATTTCCAAACCTCGACAGAAAATTCTAGCTCCGTTAATTGTGAGGAAAGAAATTACCAAACCTCTTCTGAAAAACTTGATAATCCAACCATTGGAGGGGGAAGTTACCAAACATCTCCAGAAAAAATTAATTCTAGAATTTCGGAGGGAAGTTTCCAAACCTCGACAGAAAATTTTAGCTCCGTCGATTGCGAGGAAAGAAATTACCAAACCTCATTACGCAATTCGACACAATCTAATCCCGAAGAAGGGAAATATTTCTTAATCTCGCTGGATATTAAGTTTCCAAGAATTGGATTATCATCGGAAGATAATAATAATAATAGAAAATCCTCTCATGTCACAATAAAAGACCTCCTTGAAGAGGCACAAAAATATAAATTAAATATTAAAGATTTAAGTATCGAAAATAACCAAAACCTTAAGCGTAAAAATAAACTGTCCTTAAAATTTCAACTGCTTTATTGCATAAATCTCAAGAAATTATAGATAAATTTATGCGAAAACGTAAATCAAAGAATAAAAAGGAGCGACAAAATAACATCGCAATTTCTGATCCGTATAATTGTCTAACAATCTCCGAAAAGACAAAGAAAAATCGACTCGCCGAAATCATAGAATCATTACGATTAGAACATTTAAACAAAATAGAGAGAAAAAGCATTATAAAATTAATAACCGATAGCCAAGATTGATTTCATATTCCTGGAGAGAAACTAACTGCGACTCACGTAATACAACATCAAATACCAACTACAGATGATCACCCAATTAATACTCGTCAATACAGATTTCCGCAAATACCTAAAGAAGAAATAAATAAGCAGGTAGAGGAACTCTTAGAAGGAGAGATAGTAAAACATTCGTAGTCACCATACAATACGCCCATATGGATTGTGCCAAAGAAAGAAGATTCCAAAGGAAATAAACGTTGGAGAATGGTCCTCGATTTCCGTGTCTTAAACGATAAAACTATTGGAGATGCTTATCCTTTGCCAAATATTATTGATATTGTTACGTTCGCGCTGGACGCTCGGTGTTATGTTCGCGCTGGATGCTTGGCGAGACATTAGCTGCAAGGCGTTCTCCCTAACAACGAGGGGGATTTGTTTAACGAAGGGGGTTGTTTGGTTGTTTTCGGGGCTTTCGGTTTGGAAAGACGTGTCACTCTCGGTTACGAATATAAATGAATGTTGTATTCCTGTTGTACATAATATTTCTGTGTATAAAGTTGTTCTTATTTTTACGGAAGTGTTCTTTTATTGCGTGTGCGCGAGTGTGAGAAAGTAAGAGAGCGACGAACGCAACATTTTGGGGGCTCGTCCGGGATCGTCATCTCGATATCGGAATACGAATATGAGTACAGTACATTCGCCGAGGAGGACCCGAGCGAGGACGGAAACACCACCTACTGATGATATGAGGTCCGCGACGGAAACAACATCTCTTGGAGCGATACTGGAAGAGATGCGGAGAATGCGCGAGGAGCAAGATCGGAGGGAAACGGAGCTCACAGCGAGACTTCAACAGTTTGAAGATGAGCTCACGCGGCTACAAAGAAATAACCAGCTAAGTCCTTCGATTTCTAGAGTCGGGAATTCGCGGGGCGAAAACGCGGCGGAAATTAACATACGCGCGGAGTTAGGTTTTAAATTAAAACCGGACGTGTTTGATGGAACGCTCGATGATGCTGCTGCGGGAATTTTTCTCGTAATTTAATCTAATCGCTCAGGCGAATAAATGGGACGACACGACTAAGACCGTTGCGCTTGCTGCGTGTTTGAGGGGCAAAGCGCGTTCTGTGTTAGAAGCTATACAAGATGTGTCGAGTTTTGAATTTTCAGAGTTGAAATCTAAACTCGAATTGCATCAAGGGGAAGGTTTCGAAGAGAGAAAAGAAAATTTTAATAGGGAATGTTGGACATGCGGAAAAACTGGTCATTTCCGTTCTGATTGTCCTAGCAAGCAGGAAAACGCGATTAAGGGATAGTTAAAAAGACTTTGAAGCTCAGAGTCTCATTTAAAATTAATTTATTTGTTATAAGAAAGCATTTTTCTGTTTTCTACGTTAAATATTTTGTTCGTTTCAGAAAGCATGGTCTCCTGAAGTATTCCCTTTTCCCTTTAAAACCTCCGTCGGTTTCTGCAGAAAGAAGGATAGTTAATTTTTGAAGACTGCCTCACCCGCGGTTTTTGAGCTGTGGTTTTCCCGTCGGGTCTTAGGGCGAATGCCGAGGCAGGGGCTTGAGGAGTCCTCTTTGGAGGATGTCGGGTCCACAGTAGATACCCCCCCCCCTCTTGTCTAAAGACTTGCAAGATTGCGTTAAAGCGGCACTTACATTGAGGAAGTTCTCGTGAATGAAGAGCGGAAATCCTATGAGGGCGTGCGGAAGTTGAAGAAGAAGGAAGCCTGGTCAGCTCTCTATCTTCAAGAAAATCCGCAATGAAGTCCCGAAGTCGTAAGTGGAGACCGGGGAAAAATGAGGCCTGGTAACTTGTGGCAGCAGCTCGAGGTAGGGCAAGAGACCATTTTTGGTACCCTGGATCTTCAAGATGACGAAAAGGGACAGAGAACCGCTTGAAATCTGCTCTTCCGGATTGTCGGGACGACAATCTTGAAGAAGAAGGGCAGTGTTACGTTCGCGCTGGACGCTCGGTGTTATGTTCGCGCTGGATGCTTGGCGAGACATTAGCTGCAAGGCGTTCTCCCTAACAACGAGGGGAATTTGTTTAACGAAGGGGGTTGTTTGGTTGTTTTCGGGGCTTTCGGCTTGGAAAGACGTGTCACTCTCGGTTACGAATATAAATGAATGTTGTATTCCTGTTGTACATAATATTTCTGTGTATAAAGTTGTTCTTATTTTTACGGAAGTGTTCTTTTATTGCGTGTGCGCGAGTGTGAGAAAGTGAGAGAGCGACGAACGCAACAATATATTAGATCAATTAGGAGGAGCGCAATATTTCTCAGTATGCGATCTTGCGTCCGGATTCCATCAAATAAAAATGGATCCTGCTGATAGTCATAAAACAGCTTTTACCACTCCATTCGGACATTACGAATTCGACCGAATGCCCTTCGGATTAAAAAACGCGCCTGCAACTTTTCAACGCTTAATGGATTTTGTACTAACGAGATTACAAGGCGAGGAGTTATTTGTTTACATGGATGACATCGTTATTTACGCCACTTCTTTAGAAGAACACGAACGAAAATATAACACATTAATAGAGCGACTCCGTAAAGCCAATTTAAAATTACAACCTGATAAATGTGAATTTTTAAAAACCGAAGTAACTTATCTAGGGTATGTAATCGGCAGAGACGGAGTAAAATCAGATCCAAAAAAATTAGAAGCAGTACGACATTTTCCAAGACCAAAAACACCGAAAAATATTAAACAGTTTTTAGGTCTTGCCGGATATTATCGACGATTCATATCAAATTTTTCTAAATTAGCAAAACCACTAACGAATTTATTAAAGAACGATACTCGTTTTGAGTGGACACCTGAACAAGAAGAATCATTCGAAATTTTAAAGCAGAAATTATGTGAAGAACCAGTACTGCAATATCCTGATTTTTCTGAATCATTCATTTTAACCACCGATGCTTCCGGAATAGCCGTAGGAGGAATACTTTCCCAAGGGGAAATAAACAAAGACCGACCGATCGCTTACGCCTCTAGAACCCTCAGAGACAATGAACTGAAATACGACACATACGAAAAGGAAGCATTGGCCATAATTTATTGCGTCAAACATTTTCGACCGTATTTATATGGAAGAAGATTTACACTTGTCACAGATCATAAACCATTAATGTGTTTCAAAAACGCGCAAGATGCAAATATGCGAATACTCCGTTGGAGATTAAAATTATCGGAGTACGATTACGATGTAGTATACAAATCTGGCAAAACTAATGTAAATGCAGACGCTCTATCGAAAGACCCTATAAATCTGGAAGAAATTGATTGTAAAATAATAAAAGATCGAAAATTGCTAAATCCAAACAACCCTGAAGATGCACAATTAATTGCCGAATTATTAGAAAAACCTGATAGCGAAGAAGATGAAGAAAAAGACGACGACTTCCATTTATATCTTTCAGATATCGAAGAAAACGAAGAAATAATACCAGAAAGCGATTTATTAGATAACAACACTGATAGCTTTCCATATACACCTGCAGAATTAAACGAACCAGACTATTCGCTGATTACTGAAAAGGCTTTAATTCATGATCACCCTGGACAGAATAAAATTCAAACGACAAGTCAGACAGTAAAACAAAATATTGAACAAAATAAAATAATTAAAGATTTGCATAATAATGTGGAAGAAATTGAAGAAATAGAAGAGAGAAACGATCCGCCGGATAAAGAACTTGACAGTGAAAGGGAAGACGAAGAAGAAAATTAGGAAGACATTATTAACAAAAATTTAAAGGCGAGAAAATTAAAACCTATAATCATCGAAAATAAAATAATCAGAAGCAATATTATAGACTCTCGCGAATTATTATTTTTACGAAAAGATAACGTGGCATATTTTGTCGATACACAAGGAAAACCGTTAGATTCTGGCTCGCAGAAATTATTCGAACGAAACGAACTCCCGAGCCTAGGATCTCTTGTCTTAGGCGAAACTAAAGCCATAAAATATAAAAATCATTACCACATGGCCTTACCCATTAGTGAAGCTCAACGGGAGGGTCCTACGGTAACACTCAGCCACATCATTAAAACCTTAAAAGATTTACAACTCATAACAAAGAACTTGAAACTAGAAACACTCAGTATCGCAAAAACCGAATTTATTAATAACGTTCCCTGGAGTAATATTAAATCGCAACTACAACTAATATTCATGGACACTTCAACCAAAATAATTGTTTGCCATGGACAAATTAAGTACCCGCCGAAAGATTTACGATCTATTATAATCGGCGAAACGCACTGTTTACCAACCGGGGGACATCGTGGAGTTTCAAAAACATATAACAGAATAAAACATAATTATTATTGGGAAAATTTAAAATCCGATGTTCAAAAATATATACAACAATGTTTGCAGTACCAACTGAAAAAACTCGTTCGCGTCAAAACAAAACAACCTATGATAATTACAGACACACCTGGATCATCTTTTGATAAAGTAGCCATGGACATTGTAGGCCCATTGCCTAAAACAGAGAGAGGGAATGAATACATCTTAACATTACAAGATCAGTTAATTAAATTTTGCATGGGAATACTGTTACAAAATCAAATCTCTGAAACAATCGCAGAAGCTTTCGTGGACCGTTTTATTTGCGTGTTCGGATCACCAAAGGCAATATTAACAGATCAGAGAAGAAACTTCATTAGCAAATTAATGAGAAAACTCGCTAAAGTATTTAAAATTCGTAAATTTTGCACTACAGCTTTTCATCCTCAATCAAACGGATCATTAGAGAGATCACATCACGCATTAGGCGAATATTTGAAGCAATATGCAAATGAACAAAAACAGTGGGATAGATGGATCAGCCTCGCAATGTTTAATTATAATACTAGTGTCCATGAAGCCACAAAACATACACCGTACGAATTAGTTTTCGGAAAAATAGCCAGAATTCCTTCGAATGAGCTTTTAGCTCCAGAAGATAAAATGGCAAATTACGATGAATATTTAATAAGTCTCGTAACACAACTCCATACAATTCAAGGGAACGCTCGTAAAAACGTCATGGAAGCGAAATGCAGGTCAAAAGGGCATTATGACAAAAAGATCAACCCTCAATATTTCAAGCCTGGAGATCATGTGTTTCTATTAAAAGGGCCGAAACCAGACAAATTCGGAGATCATTACACAGGGCCTCATGAAATATTGGAAATATTAAACAAAGACAATATAAAAATTAGAATAAAGAAAAATAGTCGAATCGTACATCCTAATCGATTACGAATCTCTCACATCAAAACAATGAATGACCAACCGATAATGAATAAAAATAAATATTAATATTATATATATACAATTATATATATAAGAACACTCATTTATATTCATCTATCTCATTCTCTTTCTACACACGTATATTATAATTTTAAGTTACAAAAAAATCTTTCATCACATATTATTGTTATATTACTATAAGAACACTCACTTATATTCCTCTTTCGCTTTCTCTTTGTACACCTATATATTGCATTGTATAAGAATATAATTTGTTTGTATCTTTATATATATATATATATATATATATATATATATATATATATATTTTTATATAAATATATATATATAGGCACTTGACGGTGTACGACCGCAGGACCATCCCGAAACCTACGGATACCTGACGGAACTACGATGCGTCAAGCTAATAGAAAATTCGCTTTTCCAAAGCCCCAGCGATAGCTACAAAGTCTGCTACTCTTACTATACCTGTATGTCCGACGAACAAAAGGGAGGATATACAATGATGCCGCCGCATAATTTAGTACATAAAAATTCAGCCGAGACTCAAACAAACTGCACCATATGCAACAAATTGATCGTAAGAATAAAACCAGCAAGCGAGTGTAGAGCCTGCATTGTAATATATCTACACACTCCCAGAGAGTACCTGGGCGAAGGGTGGGGAGCTCCGGTGTTCGACCGATGGACCGAAGAATAGAAGCCCCCCTTTTTCGACCATCGGACCCATTTTCTTTTCCTTCAGAGGCGATGGTAACACAGGCGATCCTAATGATCGTAATAAAAAAGAGAAAAAAAAGAGAAAAGGAAAGTGAGTTCTATACGCTCGAAAAAATATTTAGACAAAACTAAATATATGAATAACCAGCGACGTTTAACTTAGAATAATTTAGAATAAGAAGCGTGCCTTGAAAGAAAAATAATTGTAATTTAGAATCAAAGACTAGTATTTCATTTAAAAACTAAAAATGTTGTCCTAAAAGGCAGTTTACACTTTAAAAATGTGAGAAAACACATTTAATCATAAAATTAAATGTGGGTTCTTTTCAAGTATGTTTAAATCAAAATCCGAAAGAGAAAAATCGACAGATTTGCAAATGTTGTGCATCCCCAACAATTGTCTAAGGTGGAGGGTGTTACGTCTGGTGGACTCCAAGATCCTTTTCTTTTATAAAAACTCTTTCACTGATATAAAAAATTACGCTCTGGAACCTTTCTGCACACGACGTAAACAATAAACCAAGAAATATCTAGCAGGCGAGACTAATCTTTCAGAACGATAAAATTTTTTAACCATGAGACGGATCAATAAATATTCCGGGACTAAGACCCACGTCAAAGATTTGAAAATTTTAAACAAAGATAAGAGACCCTCGAACGCTAGAAATCTAGACCATGTGCGTACGGAAAACAAACAGATGGATGAAATATTCAACTCTAAGGTCCGCGCAACGGGCTTAAGGGTTTAAAACAAAGAATAAAGAGAGGAACACGGACGATGGTTTACAGATGAAACCAAGATCCATAACCAGAACTCGCGATACTTGACACCGCGTGCTCGCCTGACAGACCACCCTCTTGTGTTATCTGTTTGCGATAAATTTCAACGGGAATAATAAAAATGTCAACTTAGCCGATCATAACGGACTCTCCAATAGGCTGGACTTAATTTCTAAAAACAAAAACCTACACCAATAGACGCAATTTCTGGACCTTCTTCTGGAAGGGTAGTACCTCCTACTCATGAGAGGGGTAAATAGTAAAGATTTGATTTGTCAAAAATGAATTCTGATTGCCTAATGGAGAGGGTACTCCCTAATGGGGAGACGCTAAGATTCGAGGATACGCGAAATCTTCGCTCGAAAATTCATTCCGTTTTCGTTCTTCAACCGACTCACTACTTAACTAGTAATCAGCTCTAGGATCAAGTATTCGTTTTCCCGCGACTCTAAATTGTGTAGAGAGCGAGCTTAAATAAAAGCGAAAGACTTAGTGATACGTAAGTGTTAAGTGCCAACAAGCCGTGTTTAAACCAGCAACACAACAAGCCGGGTTCCCGAGCTATCACTGCCGAGCCCATTCCGATCAGCCACGACAGCTGGAGCCTAATGACACTTACCCACTATAAGTTTCAATGCATTCTCAAGTAGTAAGTGGGTTGAACAATTTCAATTCTTATCCTTCTTTTTATTATTATTATTATTATTATTTTACGTCTTGTATTCTGAAATAATTCTTGGATCAATCAGTATCTCATTTCAATACTTCGTACTTAGATCTTGATTGTTTCTTGTGTAACTTTGCCTTCCTTAATCCTCATTCTTCCTCCCTTGAAATATTACCTTGAATCTCCTTTTTCTACTTATAATTATATATGATGAAACATAATTATATATAATTACATCTACTCGTTACAGTGCGTAAGTCATAGATGCCCAGGTAGCAAGGTGTCGTCATTATAACGTCATTTTTTAGTCATTGGTTACGTCCAATTCACTTTTGAAATAACGTAAAAGTGACGTTAGAATGACAGTCCTAAGTCACAGATCGTTGATGTCATATCTATGACGATAAAATGACGACATTTCTCTAATATAAGATGACGTATAAAATTGGTGAACTTTGGCTACTTCTCAAAATTTACCGTTCTTTCAATTGTACAAATCCATTTGATTTTTAACTCTTTATCAAACAGAATAATAAACATAGAATTATTATAGAATATATTAATGAAATTACAAATGTAATAAATATGATTATATATATATATATATATATATATATATATATATATTAGGTGTACAACTTTGCTTCCGCCGTTTTTTTTCCGAAATTCGAGGCTTTATTGTAAAAAACTGGTTATACATTTATGATTCAAAGTATTGTCCATCGCTGGCCACTACTTTCTCCCATCTTTCGGGCAGCGTACGAATCCCGCGTTGAAAAAACTGGTCATCTTTTGAAGCGATCCACGAATCGATCCAATTTCTTACTTCTTCATAAGACCGGAAGTGCTGGTCAACCAGGCCGTGTGTCATTGATCGAAACAAGTGATAGTCAGAGGGAGCAACGTCTGGAGAATACGGCGGGTGGGGTAGGACTTCCCATTTCAACGTTTCCAAGTATGTCTTGACCACTTTCGCAACATGGGGTCGAGCATTGTCATGCTGCAAAATCACTTTATCGTGTCTCTCGTTGTATTGCGGCCGTTTGTCTTTTAATGCTCGGCTCAAACGCATTAATTGCGTTCGATAACGATCGCCTGTGATTGTTTCAGTCGGTTTTAACAGCTCATAATACACTACGCCGAGCTGGTCTCACCAAATACAGAGCATGACCTTGGAGCCGTGAATATTCGGTTTGGCCATCGACGTGGAAGCATGGCCGGGATATCCCCATGATTTTCTGCGCTTGGGGTTATCGTAATAAATCCATTTTTCGTCTCCAGTCACAATGCGATGCAGAAATCCCTTCCGTCTTTGCCTTTCAAGCAACTGTTCACAAGCAAACAAACGCCGTTCAACATCTCTCGGTTTCAACTCGTACGGCACCCAATTTCCCTGCTTCTGAATCATTCCCATGTCTTTGAGGCGTTTTGAAATTGCTTGTTGAGTCACTCCCAATGATCGTGCCAATTCTTCTTGACTTTGGCTCGAGTCTTGATTAAGTAATGTCTCCAATT
The DNA here is from genome assembly GCA_907163055.1 of Formica aquilonia x Formica polyctena. Taxonomy (NCBI): domain Eukaryota; kingdom Metazoa; phylum Arthropoda; class Insecta; order Hymenoptera; family Formicidae; genus Formica; species Formica aquilonia x Formica polyctena. Next base: position 109,526 of record CAJQTV010000306.1, read on the forward strand.
CTGCATCTTCGAAAACCTTCTCTCTTCCACCGCTATGCCGGTCTTCGACGTGAAAATCACCGTTCTTGAAGCGTTGAAACCACTCACGACACGTTCTTTCACTAATAGCGGCCTCACCATAAGTATTTGAGAGCATTCGATGAGTCTCAGCCGCAGATTTCTTCATATTGAAGCAGAAAATTAAAACCTCCCGCAAATGACGAGAATTTGGCTCGTAAACTGACATTTTCAATCGAGAATAACTTTATGATGCAGACACAAATCGACTAATGTTTCTATGCAAGTTTATTGCATGACGTCTATGATCTATTTATTTCGACCACTACTTACCGCTAAAGCCATCTATAGGAAAACGGCGGAAGCAAAGTTGTACACCTAATATATATATAATCATATTTATTACATACACACACACATATATATATATATATATATATATATATATATATATATATGAATATATATAAACGGATGATTTTAACTTTTTCGGACATTTATCTGACCGACTTTTAAAATTATCAGTCTAATATCTGAATTCCCTATATTGGGATTGCATCAGAAATTAAACTGATAGAAATAAATACATTTTTAATCTCCTGCCAGTTGCTCGAAGCTTTATATAATTTTCATGACTGAAACTCAAATGCGAGATAATGCGCATCGCGCGTCGCATAGCGGTAAATAAACGAACTAGCGGCTGAAGTATGAACTTTTTGTAAAGTTTTGAAATGTTGCGCGCAGTAACATTTTTCATGAAATATTAAATAAATAATAATTTTCGATATAGATAAACATGCACATCAAATTCAATTATTAATATTGTAACGATACGTTACCAGCCTCGCGGGCCGACCAGCCGCCCGCAATTCTGAGGCTTGGCGCCTATGGCGCCCCTAAACTTCCACACCCGTGTCTCGGCCCCACCGTGGGGCCGCCCCACCACGCGCCGACTCGCGTGAGTGGGAGACCGGCCACCGGTATATAAGGCGCTCCGGCGAGCGTAGCGTTACCAGTTCCCGATCCCAATTCCTGTCACGTACAACTCTCCGGATCCTGAACCGACTCTCGCGTTATACCAGGCTACGGGCTTCCCGTAGTTAGGCCGGGCTTCCCGGTTGCTGGGACGGCGCACCCTGATACCTCGCGTTATATATGATACAGGCTTCCCGGTTGCCGGGACGGCGCACCTGATATCCTGCGTTATACCAGGCTACGGGCTTCTCGTAGTTAGGCCGGAGAAGCCTTCATTTGCGCATAGTACAATTGGACACGTTGCAATTGCACACTGTGATATTAGACACATAAAGTTGCGCACCGTTCGATTGGACACATTTCAATTGCGCACAATTCGTTTGGACACATCATTTGGACATTTCATTTGCGCACCGTTCAATTGGACACGATGTTTTTGAACACAACACATATTTTTGTATAATTTGGAATACATACACACGCATGTATGCATGTATAATTTTGAAATTTTTTGACATTTATTATTAACTTTATTTGGTAAATAAACGTTTGTTATAGTTCGTTTACACACAGTTCGTTTGCACACAGTTCTTTTGCGCACAGTTCTTTTGCGCACATTTCTTTTGCGCACATTTCTTTTGCGCACATTTCTTTTGCGCACAGTTCGTTTGCACACATTTCTTTTGTGCACAGTTCGTTTGCACACTTTCCCATCCACACAACAATTATAGGGATCTCGTTTCGCGTTGTAAAGTATATGTGGACACAGTAGGTTCCGCCCCCCCTACGGGGGGGCTTCACTTCCGGAAGATATAACCTAACTCAAACCTATTTCTGATTTAAAACTAAAATTTATGTGCGCAAATGAACTGTGCGCGAAAGAAGTGTGCGCAAAAGAAATGTGCGCAAAAGAAATGTGCGCAAAAGAAATGTGCGCAAAAGAACTGTGTGCAAACGAAATGTGTGTAAACGAACTGTAACAAACGTTTATTTACCAAATAAAGTTAATAATAAATGTCAAAAAATTTCAAAATTATACATGCGTGTGTATGTATTCCAAATTATACAAAAACATGTGTTGTGTCTAAAAACAACGTGTCCAATTGAACGGTGCGCAAATGAAATGTGTCCAAACGAACTGTGCGCAAGTGAAATGTGTCCAATCGAACGGTGCGCATCTTTATGTGTCTAATATCACAGTGTGCAATTGCAACGTGTCCAATTGTACTGTGCGCAAGTGAGCCTCTCCCGTTAGGCCGAGCTTCCCGGTTGCTGAAACGGCGCATCCTGATACACCGCGTTATACCAGGCTACGGGCTTCCCGTAGTTAGGCCGGGCTTCCCGGTTGCTGGGACGGCGCCTCCTACTAGTTGATAAGTCCGTACCGCGTTATACCGTAAGACCGTTTGTATATACTGCGACCTGTTTGTACCGTAAGACCGCTTTGGCCTCCGCGTCCTGAGGGACTCTAGCACCGTTTGTATATATCGCGACCTGTTTATACCGTAAGACCGCTTTGGTCTCCGCGCCCTAAGGGACTCTAGTATCGCCTTGTATATACCGCGACCTGTTTGTACCGTAAGACCGCACTGTATATACCGCGCATTGTACTTGTAAAGTTAATTGAACGTAGTAGAATAGCCACCAGTGTCGCGCCGACTCCATCTTTACATACGGCCTTCAGACTACACAAGCGCGCTAGCCCTTCTAAGGATAGACCGCAGAAAGTGCCGACGCCCCGTCCTAAGGATTAGGTAGTCAGGCGGTTGGAAATACACACGAAGGCCACACGATACCCGTAATATTTAAGATCCATTCTGTTCATCTTAGAATAACCATAGTTTGCTTGCATGCGAATACCGCGATCGCAGAACACGTCCGCATGAACCGCGCTCGCTTCCCGAGCTCCACGCGCACCAGCCAACGCGTAGAACCGCTATCGCGAACATCTGTACGCACCGCTCTCGCATGTTGCATTGTAAATAATATAGCTTTCGCGAACTTCTGTACGCACCGTTCCTGCATGTTACATTGTACACATACTATAGCTTTCAGTGTTAAGAAACTTTAATCACTTCGTGAAATAAACGCATTGTCTAACCGATTATACCGAGGTAAAGTAAGTTGGAGTTTCCCCCTTCTCCCGAATCCTGGCACCGGCGAGCCTTGATCCGCTGCGTACGGGAAAGGTGAACCGTTACAATATTAAACAATATTTTATAGTTTCGTAATATAATAATACCGTATTTTCAAGGGTTTTGAACAGAAAGTCATGTAAACTTTATAAGTATCATAAAATATTTATTATTTTCCTTATATAAATACGATAATTTTAATATTGACGTATTTTAACAACATTAGTTAATTGATCAGTAAATAACCTTAAAAAGACGATTAAATGACGTTATTTCTGTGACGATAATATGTCGTCAAAAATATCACGTCTGTGTTACGTCATTATTTAGTCGACTGATGTCATATGACGAGAAATGACCATAAAATGACGTTATAATGACGACACCTTGCTACCTGGGTAGTCATACCTATTTATATATAAATAGACATGATTCTATATATGATTTTGTATAAGCATGCATGGTCAGACCTGGCCAATTTTTGGATCTGGTCATATGATTATATATAATTAGTCAAAATTATTTTTTCTCGGGTTATTTTTTTTAGAGTATCTCCAGAGGACAAAACTTTTGACAAAAAAAATATATAATGAAAACAAATCCGAATTAATGATTTCAACAAAGATTTCTCGTAATTAACCTTAAGAGGACGGACAAGTTTTTTTTATAACTTTTCATATATGTGTTAAAGTATTATACTACGAAAAATAAACTAAGCCTAAAAATAGGCTTCCCGTTTTTTAAAATAAAATATTAAAACATAATTATTATATTTAAATATATAATAGTGTTTAAAATATTTAGAATGTTAAAAAGATGTTAAATGTTTATAGTGCGTTATATTTTATTAGTATAAAAAAATCTATTTTATTAGTATAAATAAAAGTATAAATATTATATTATAACATATTGTTACATATATTATAATACATATTATTATATTATAGGCATTATAATAAATTTTTATATGCATTATTCACTTATTTAGTTTTCATTCACGTACTGTATTCTATGTATTATTTATAATTTATTTATCTGCGTTGTTAATATTATACATATATTATTATATTATATTATTATATTATATTATTTATATTATATATACATATCATATATACAGGGTAGGCCATTTTAATGTATTCACTGAAATATCTTAAAATCTATAAGTTTAAGACAAAAATGTTTTAAACAAAAGCTGTATGATTCACAGCAGGACACATGATGAAAATATGGACTTGACCTTGAATGACCTTTTCAAGGCCAAGTCAATGTGATCGATGTTTTCTTAAATGGAATCCCCCATTTCTTTTTGCATATTCTAGTAGCTTATCTCGAGAGCTTTTCAAAATATTGTAATAAAGTATTTTTTTATTAAGTATTTTTTGAGTTATTTTATATTTTAATCTGACATATTTTGATATAAAAAATAAAATATCTCGTAAAATATTTAGTTTTCGATAATCTTAGCGTAATATTTTTATGTACAAAATAATGAGACAAATCAATTAGTGTAAAGAAAAAAACAAATAATTGTTTAAAAAAATACATTGTAAATAATTACATACTTTTTCTTAAAAACAATTATTTTTTTTTACTAATTGATTTGTCTCATTATTCTGTACATAAAAGTATTACGGTAAGATTATCGAAAACTAAATATTTTACGAGATATTTTATTTTTTATATCAAAATATGTCAGATTAAGATATAAAATAACTCAAAAAGTACTTAATGAAAAAAAACTTTATTATAGTGTTTTGAAAAGCTCTCGAGATAAACTACAAGAATATGTAATAAAAAAAGGGGGGTTCCATTTAAGAAAACGTCGATCACATTATTCTCACCTTGAAAAGGTCACTCAAGGTCAAATCCATATTTTTATCATGTGGCCCCCTCCGAACCCTACAACTTTTGTTAGTAGTGTTAATAGGAGAGTTCTAACTCAGGTCCTCTGAGGGGAAGTGAGGGACGGGGGGGTCCCGCGCGGGCGAGGGGGCATGACGTCACGCGGGCGGAGGGGGGATTTTGGTGGCGCGGGGGAATGACGTCACGCGGGCGGGGGAGCTTATCGCGGGAGCATAAACAGCGCGGTGTATTACAAAGGGCGGGTGCCGATGTCCGACCGCTCGAATTTATAAACATTATAAACAAATATCGTCTCGCACTATTGCACGTGCGGCATTATTGAATTTCGTAGAAAGATGATAAGGCTAGCGCCGATGTCCGGCTGCTATAATTTATTATAAACAAGATAGAACCATCGCGGTACCATAACGCGATAGATGAAAAATATATAATGAAGAACGAAGGGTGTCAAAAACGTTTTGTTCGCGCGAAGAAAAGTCAAGTGCTTTTTAGAATTAGATGATAAGGCGAGCGCCGATGTCCGGCTGCTATAATTTATATATAAACATTATAAACAAATATCGTCTCGCACTATTGCACGTGCGACATTATTGAATTTCGT